>BSBM01001654.1:5000-190000 GCA_027924585.1 Larix kaempferi | reverse complement strand
ATTTCATTCCAAGCCAACACATATTTAAAATATTTCAACGTTGGCCCCATGTAGCACATTAATTAATCTATAGGTATGGTTTTTTATGCTCCAATGGTTAGTATTAGTCATGTTTGAGTTCGGAAACCCTCCCACAATGTCAATGCATGTGTCTAGTGTAACCATGCCAAATTTCAGTACAAGCCTGCACATATTTAAAAAAAATCAACGTTGGCCCCATGAAATTTTTTTTGATGGGAAACAACTTGGAAACAACTTGGGAAAATATATTATCCTCGATGGTAGAAATGAAGAAATGATGATGATGATGATGATTATGATGATGATGATGATTATGATGATGATGATGAGGAGGATGACAATGATGATGATGATGATGATGATGATGATGATGATGATGATGATGATGATGATGATGATGATGAAGATGATGATGATGAATATGAAGATGATGGTGATGATGATGATGAAGATGATGATGATGAATATGAAGATGATGATTATGATGATGATGATGAAGATGATGATGATGATGAAGATGATGATGATGAATATGAAGATGATGATGACGATGAATCCGATAAATTCGCCATACCACTAACTGCAAGAGGTGTCAGATATCAGACTTCTGACTTCAAAATAATCCGACGAGCTCGCTAAACCACCGATGACAAACGTCATTGGTATTTCTAGGTAGCTGCATCAGATATCATATAACGATGATGATCATGATGAATATGATGGTGATAAAGCACGCCATTTGGGTTAGCATGATAATTGTGCATTTCCTTACTAAGATTCTCCCTGTTTCGAGAATAATTTATTATTCTCTACTGAACAGGGCCAACCACGTGAAGGTGGAAGCTCTTATGGCCCCTCCCCCCCCCTCACATCACTCTCAATTCTCCATAAACCGACAAAAATATCTACGTACAAATAAATTAAATGTTTTTTTTGTCATACTCTATAACAAGCAATGTTTCTAATTATAACATACATGAAAATGAAAAAATACACTAAGAAACAATTAATTTATTATACCTACCGGGAATAAAATTCAATATTTTGATTGCAATATTAAATCAAAATATATAGAGTAGATATATTACTACATACCTCATACACTTCAATGGACTTCATCATCTTCTTCTTCAAATTCATCATCTGTATCATCCGATCCAGATTCAACATTGTAAGGATTAGCCATATCATCATTGTCATTGATGTCAGTTACAATCATCATGTCATCATCGATATCATCTTCATGGAAATTGTCTGATACATCATCTGATTCAACTAATTCTTCGACGTCTTCTTCTGGAATATGATCATCTAACTCATGTTGATCATGATAATCTTCATTGTCGTCTTCTTCTTCGAGAATGTCTTCATTACCTTCATCTACATTATACATTACCGGCATTCCCCTTGGATCGTGTCTCACAACAAATGACCAACCCACTCTACCTGGAACCTCAGAGTAAAATACCTGTTCACATTGTGTTGGAAGAACATAGGGCTACGTTCCTGGCTCAAACAACCTTGTATTTACCATGGTAAATCCATTATCATGTTCAATAATTTTTTTATCGGGATTATGTTGATTCAATCCACACTTGTACCATTTGACAACGAACAGAAATACCTTGAAGGAGTTAAATTCACACTGAATAATGTCTTCCAGATACCCATAATATTGATTTTCAGAGAGTTTCAGATGTCAGTCACTTCTAGAGGAAACATTGGTCACCTCAAAGACTGCAGCTATCCCACAATCTGATGTTTTCTTCATTCCGTCCAACTTTTTGATGCGATATATACATCCATTGCAGCACATAGCCTTATGGTGTTTTACCTACAACAAGCCATACAATAAAAGATTACATAATGATCCAATATTTATGAGTACCTACTTATATTTTAAACCATATGCTAAATTGATTTCCCTTTGTGTTAGATTGGTATCTCCATTACGATGTGCAGTTTTAACCAATGAAGCCACACCTTCCCATGATATTCCATGACCAGATTGTTCACATCATTCAATCCAAACCTTCATCCAGTCAAGATTGTTTTTGATGTATAAATGAATTGCATCCCACTCTTGACCAACTGTTTGATGACAATAAAATTAAAATTCAATACAAATGTATAGTCACTTAACAAAGTATATTACACTAGTCTAAATTGATGCAAAATATTGAATATAAAAATAGAATATGTATGATATATATATATATATAAATCAACAGTCAAATGTGTTATATTACCTTTCACCTTCCTCGATCTACCTTTCCCCTTCGCATACCCCCCTTCGAAATCTTTATTGGATTCTGGATCACAAATGCGACATAAATTGAGCTTTGATGCTAATATAGGAAGATATTCACTAATATACAACATGTTTTGGTATACCATATATCCCTCCATCATAGAACCCTCAGCATGTACTCGTTGTCTGACCCAACCCTTCATAAATTTCAAGTGCCTCTCAACCATCCACATGGACCTTGAGTGCATAGGTCCACACAATTCAATCTCCTCAACTTGGTGTATGAGGTAGTGTTCCTGTGCACTGAAAAATGCTGAAGGTAGATGCTTTTGCATTTCACACATGAGACGAGGAATTTCTCTCCTCCAATACTTTATATGATCTTCTTTATGGAATTCTTTAGATGACAACCATCTACAAGTGACATGAAAACCCAATCAAGAGATTTAAGAAAAAAAACATTATATTACATAACATGAATTAGAGAACAAAAATCAAATATAAGTTCTATGATGAATTAAACAAACACTAAGCGCATGCAAAAAATCGCTACTTACCTCATGTATTTCCCGATATTATATATTACTTGTTCGACATTATTGTCGAAGTTGTCTGGGAGAGAGAGGTAGAACATACTGTAAAAATGTACAAATCGTTTCATTTTTTAAACAAACAGTAGACAAACAAAAATACCAACCATATTCACTGGAATAGAAAAAAAATAATGATCTCGATGGCCATGGATCCATCCATGGCCGCCATTATCCTTTTCTAAACAGGCATGGCCGAATGGAAGCGATGGACACCCTACAAACAGATTGGTGGTCAAAATTTTGCGCGGTGACACATTGCGCAGCAGGTTCCAATGGTGGCAACGACGGATCTGTCGGGAGCCAACTTCGAAGTGCATCCACGACGGGGCATCAGTTGCAGCCAGATGGCAAGATCAACTCAAATGGGATTTTTTTCTTCTGACGACGATGACAGCTTCATTGCCAGGGCCAACAATGGCTGGATGTTCTCAGTGCGGTGTGAACCTTCATTGATGGCACCATGAGTACCTATGACGGGGGTTTCAACCTTCAAATGCCGGTGGCTTTACAATCTTCTAGTTGAGCTTAGGTTTTCGTCTGTTTTCTTTGGCCTGCATGGACAAGGGTTTCTTTCTTTTTGTTTTTTCTTCAGCTTCACGTGAGCTGTTGTTTCATTGTACATGCGCCAATCTTGGCTTCCCATATCTTGGTTTTCTTAGTTATTAGGTTTATTCTGGCGGTACCTCAGTACCTACTTCATTTTCTTTGAAGTTGAAAAGCTAGTTTTTGCTGGAACGGGCTCTTTGTAGCCGTACATTTATTTGGTAGACTTTGGTCTGTTTTTGGTGCTATATAACAGCAAATACACTCTTAAGGAGTGGTGATTCTAAATGTACTTTTGTACTCGCAAGATGAAATAAAATTATGCTTTTTTTCCAAGGAAAAAAAGTAGAAGAAAAATAATAATTAGATGCATACCATAATAATTACCTTCATGAAGACATGTCAAACGTGCATTTTCACCCCCGCAAAATCACCTTTCTTTGTTATGATATTCTTCATGTTCGCACAAAATCCGGTGGGAAATTTAATTTTTCGCATGACTTCTTTTACAACATTACTTTGCTGGTCCGTTAACCTCCATGGAAGTGAGTTTATATTAATTTTCTCTCCATTGCTATGAAATTGAATGATGTCTTTCATTGCATGGTTTCTATCTTGAATGTCTTTGCAAATTTTGACAATTTTTTATTTCTCACTCCTTCCATCCAATATTCGCCACAATGTTTCAGTCACATTCTTTCCGATATGCACTGTATCAAACAGATGAGCAATTTGTAAGTGCTCATAGTAGGGAAACCTACTAAATTGTCTAGGATAACTTTTCATTCCTTGTGGAAGCCCATTAATGCCTTCATGATCACATGAATGACAATCATGAATAGTAGTTTATAAAGAAATTACATAAATCAATGTAAATTACAGTAAACAACACATAATAAAAAATACAATATAACATTTCATATACGATGATTCATATGTACCTTGACGATTTCTATTATATTGCAACTTCCATAGGTGAGGTATCATTCTATGCGGTTTTAATGCAGTCTCTTGCTTTCCATTGAATAGATGTTTTTAAGTAGTTCGATACCTGTGATTCTTAGAGAGGAAGTGCCTATAATCATCAAACACCTCCTTTCCTAAGCTTTTTGAATGATGAGATTTGATCTTAGGACCACAAACTGAACATGCAAATTTCCCCTTTGTCTGAATACCTACATAAAGAGATGGAATATCTATGTCAATTATAATTATATACAAAATGACTGGATTATTTAGAAAAACATGCGTGTGTAGTATATTAACTAGTTCATAAAATTAAATGCAAATAAAGTGGAACTTATAATTACATACCACAAAAATGGGTTAAACCTGGGGCATCATGTATTGTCCATATAAGCATTGCATGGAATTGAAATTTCCTTTGTCATATTGGTCTACATACGTCATACATAGTGATTTCATTCCATAAATTTAGTAGATCGTCAATAAGAGGTTCGATATATACATTCATATCTTTGACTTGGTACTTACCTGATTGATTTGAACATATAAAAAATTTAATTATGAGACGTACCATTTAGATATATAAAACATATTGCACAAGAGAAAAACATTAAATATATATACAACATTATGCGACAAAATATGACAAATGAGATGCCACTACATTTAAAAAAAAAGTTGTAGACACAATCTACCTGGAACAATCATCGACAACATTATGTGCTCCCTCTTTATTGTTAACCATGGAGGAATGTTATTGTTGATACCAAAAATAGTCCACACCAAGTAAATGGATCTCATCTCTAAAAATGGATTGACACCATTTGCTGCCAAATAAATCCTAAGATTACGAGGTTCTTCTTTAAAGTGAGGCCATTTTTCCTCCATATCTCTAAATGCAGACCCATCTGCAAGCATTCGAATAATTTCATCTTGACTTATGTTCCGTGCATGGTAATCCATAAACTGCACTATGTTTTTGCACCTGAACAGTCGTTGCAAACGTGGAATAATGGGAATATAACGAAGAACCTTGTGAGGCAACCTTTTTTATTACTTGATCTGTTCGATATCTACTGATATGACATTCCGGACATTTTGTTGCAAATTCATGTTGATTATAATATAGAACATGGTCATCGGGGCATGCATGAATTGCTTCATACTGCATTCCAATTTCTTTCATGATGGCAGAAAAATATCAATATGTGAGAGGTAAAATATTGGATGGTGGTAACAAATATTCACCTATCATGCTACAACAAATTAAAATAAAAATCTAGTTAATATAATATAGAAATAATATTAATGAAACACATTTCATCCGAATTAATTTGACTTATGAATTAACAATAAAATTATTAGACGATCATATATGTCATGTGATGTAATATATTACATACCTTAACATCCGTGTGACTGATATGTTTGAAAGACCATTCATAACCTTCAAGTTCATTATCAACAATATAGCAGAGAGGATATTTGTGTTGGAGCCCTCATAAAGGGGTTCGTATGCCTTCTCAAGAAGAGGTAAATCATGAATATCATCAAAATGATCATCATCATCATCATCATCCATTCTAACATTAAATGAATCATGGATCAAAGTATTTGTACCATCATCTTAAACTATGTTATTAGTATGATCATCTTCCTCAATATGATCATTAACTTGTTCTTCATTATTCTTAGCTCCATGTTCCTCCGATACTTGTTCTGAAAGCACTTCTTTTGGACGATATGCCGTAGGATTTCTTTCCTTTATAATTACATGAAACCATCAATAGATAAAAGTTAATATAAGAAATATTAAAATAATACATACATTTACAAAATAAATCAAAAGAAAAACATATATAATGCAAAACTTACAAATGGATGATATTCATGTCCCCCCTCAGCATGTCCATATTCCCTATAATGTTTTTTGGTTGTTGAGATCTTTATTCTTCTGCTCTTAAAGCGACATGGACAATAACATTTCTCATCACCCCTTCTTTTCACTCCATCCCACAATCTAGCAAGCAATTGTCGATTTTGTTCATCTGGATTAGGGATATTGCTAGTTGACATTTTCTCATAAAGAGCTTGAATGAAGATTGTTGATATTATAAAATCAAGCTCCACACTTCGCTCGCTTTAATCACAAAAAGAATAGAAATAATGAAAAACAGTCCGCCGAATAAAAACACTTCCGCAAACCGTCGCTTGTATAGCAAACATGTCGATATATGACGACTTGAGCATAGTTACCATTGGAGAGTAGATGTCGGATATCCAACATCCTAGGGCATGATATACTCTCGGATATCCAACATTTTCGGGCATCATATGATGTCTGATATCTGACATCCAGGGCCATAATATATGGTCGAATATCCGATATCCGCGGGCTTAATATTAGGTTCGATATCCGATAACACTAGTCACTATTCATCGGATATCGTTGGATATCCGAATGCCGTCAGATATACAATGAATCCTTCTTCCAATTTAACAAAAATTATCAAATTTCGTAATTTTGAAGGTGAAATCCGACGACACAGTCCTTTTCGTCGGATGTCGTCGGATTTTACCGTCAGATTTTGGGTTCAAATTCTGTAGTGAGGTGTTATATTGACATTCTCTATTGATTTGGATCTATTTGTGATTGAATTTAGGTTTAGAATTAGATATTGTATTAAAGTTTGATTAATAGATAAGTATCGTGGCTTCCAAGAAAGAGCCTATGATCTTGAACGATCAGAAACGGAATATGGGTGCAAAACATGGAAACCTTATTGAAAAGTAAGGCTCTCTAGAAGTTTACGAAGACAATGATCCCAGGGATTATCAACAAAAAATCATTCTTGATGAGAAGAAGGATGAGGATGTAAGAGTGATTACTAGCTATATTTCAAGGGAGATTCACTTTCATACAAGGGGGATTGATTGTCCTCATTATGTCTAGAAGAAATTAAAGGGTATTTTTGACAACATTGAAGAAATTTGGGTCATATATATTGAGAAAGAGTTGATATTTCTTAACCCTCTCTCCTTTGAAAGGATTGAGGACTATTTGGCACGAATCAAGGAACTGCAACTAAAATTGGGAGAATGTGGGAAATATTTTAAGATGAAATATGGACAACTCATTGAATTGATCCTCATGAACTTGAAACTCCCTATGATGTATCATGTTAAACATTCCACTCTAGTTGGGAATCCAAAAAAGAATATGTAAGGACTATACCCTTGATTCCTTCTGTGGTTTGTTGATCAGAGCACAGGAATAAAATACTTGACAAAGGGAGCTCGATGTTAGGCAACAAGCTCATCTAGTGAAAGGAAAATGTCAACATAACTACAAAGAAATAAGTTTACAAGGTGATTTGGGTAAAAGGCATGAGCTTGCTGATCAAATTGAGAAGAATAGGCATGAATATATAATGAAAAAGGATTGGAAGAACAAGCCCTATCCCTATTGTGGGAAATTAGGACATATGGATAAGGCTTCTTGGAAGAATACTAGTGATATTGAATAGAAGGCCCAAAAATTTGAAACAAGCGTATCAATTGGATGATCAACCAATGCTCAATAAGGGCTGACATATAATTGTACATTTTTTGTTAATGCTTCTCAAGACCTAGATTCTCACATTTATGAGTGAGTCAACAATTGATTATTGTTGTACTCAATGATCATATGGTTAAGGATGCTTCTCCTTTTTCTTCCATAAGTGAAGCTAAACACATTGTAGTGGATGATTATGCACTTACTATTGTTGGTTGCCACAATATTGAATGTTAAAATGGTGTGGTAACCAATGCGTATCATGTATCCAACCTAATAATTGAAAACTTGTTGTCAGTACCTCAACTCACTTAGATTGGAAAGAAGGTTGTATTTTGGGTGGATGGGTTTGTTGTGAAGGATGTACATGATTGGGAAATTTGTGCTAAAGGGGTTCTTGATCCCAAATACAAACTATACAAATTATGTGATCCTCCCAAGAGAAATACATGCCAAACTTCCCTTATTTCTCAAACCAACAACCATGACATAACTTGGCATGAAAATTTTGGACATTTGAATTTTCAAAGCTTGAAATTGAGGGTAAAACCCGACATGGTTAATCAGATACCTAGGATAGTTCCACTTGATGAGTATGTGAAGGGTTTGTTCTTGGAAAGTGTCACGATTTACCAAGTCCCCTTTGAGAGTGGAAATGTAAGTTTTAAACCCATGAAGTGAAAGAATGCATACTAATTCTTAAGAAAAATAAGGATTAAACAATGACACACATAATACACATATATTTACCCTAGAAACCCTTAACTAGGACAACTATAAAAACTTAGATCCATACCTCTATCTTTCTAATTGTGATTTTCTTAACCATTCACAATACAATATTTAAGTATTATGCAGCATCCAAAACCCTAATCTATTAATCCATATTAGATTGAAACACCAATCCATTAATCAAGATTAATTACATATTTTCCCTTAATGAAGAGGGATTGTAAGGTGAAACAGCCCACATGCAAAGAATATAACTCATACCCAACATTCTCCCACTTGTTTTTCCTTTGTAGAACAGTGGTCCATGTACTAATGGTGTCACAAGTTCAATGAAACAATGACCATACATTCTCTACACCAAGAGAACTTCTTAGTACTAGCAAACTTTGTCAATGAGCCTACAACATTCTTAAAGGTGTCAAAATCTTTTGGCAATACCTTCTTAGCTTCAACCATATCTCTCACAAAGTGGTACTACACATCAATATGCTTTGTTTTAGCATGGTAAGAAGGTTTCTTCGCTAGAAATATTGCACTCTCACTATCACAATATAACCTTACAACTTCATGTACAAATCTAATACCTGGACACATTTTTTGCAACCACACTTATTTGCATGCATGGGTGGATACCATGTATTCAACGTCTATAGTCGAGATTAAAAATGTAGCCTATCTCTTTTTCATCCAATTGATAGCTGCTCCAAATAGGTTAAACACACAATCACTTATATATCTTCTGCAATCAAGAACTCCAACCCAATCTACATCAACAAATTTGTGTATGGCTATTACTCTACCTAGTCGAGGTCTTTCTTGGTCTAGTAGATTGCATAATATTTGGTGCCATGCAAATACTTGAAGACCCTCCTTAAAGTTGTCGAGTGATCCTTCCGTAGTTTTGACATATATCTTCTCAAAACTCTCATTGCATGGGAAATGTCTATTGCATACGTCAAACTACCAACCACACTAGCGTAGGGAAATATGACATGTCTTCTTCCTTTTCTTGTGTCCTCGGACATTTATCTACAAATTTATCATCTCAACATATGTTCTTTGATTCAACTAGAGGTTCCTATTTGCATGATCTCTTTTAATCTCCATTACTAGTATGAAGTTAGCAACACCAAGTCCTTCATGTCAAATTTGGAGGATAGTTGTATGTCACCTTCTTTATGACATTTGTGTTGTTTCTCATTAGCGACATGTCATCAACATACAATACTATATTAATGAAGTGATCACCAACTTGCTTGGAATATACACGATGATTATCCTTTCTTCTCACAATGCCCTTCCAATGATGTATGTGTTGACCTTTTGGTATCACATTCTTGGAGATTTATTTCAAGACCATAAAGGGACTTCTTTAGTTTGTGGACCTACTTTTTAATTCCCTTTACTGTAAAACCTTTTGGTTGTTTCATGTGTATTTCTTCTTCAACATCCCCAATGAGTTTATTCAACTGCATTTGTGTGATTTGAGTTTAATGATTTTTATCTCCAATTCTAGTTAAGGTATTTTGATCGCATGTAGTCTAAAACTTCTACGATTTCAAATGAAAAAAATTGATTTTTCCAGCATGATTTTGAAAAAAACCTATACAAATTTTTAAAAATCTTGGTTACAATTATCAAGATCTGAAATTTTTGATGCCCCAAGGGTTTTTGATGGTGTTGAATTTGTTTCTACCATCAAAACACAACTAAATTCAGATTTTGCAACAAAAAAAAAAAAGCGAATTCCAGTTAAAAGTCCCTGTCTGGGTCAAATCATCGAATGTTTAGATAGCTCCTTTTGATTACATGCACATTTACGATTCTTTTATAGAAATTATTGTTTCAATTCATAATATGCATCTTATCACTTTTCTTAATATGTATTTTAAATAAGATTAATCTTATAATTGAAGGTAGAAGTGATTGACTGAGGTAGAAGTGATTGATTGAACTATTGCAATGAGTAAAGCATAAACAAGTAGTCTCGAAAGAATTGGTTATTTTTACAATTAGTTGATTTTCATATACAAGAGTGCACTTTTCATTTTAGTACAATGTGAATCTAGCATAGCATTTCATTTATGGAATCTTACTGTTATTCTATATTTCCATTCCTAAGAATATCTTAGAAAGAGCTACCACTTTTTCATCCGTCATTTTCATCCAAGTGTTTTTATTGAACTGTAAAAACAAAAAATTAAAGAAAACTTTATCAATTTTCTGAAAAGTTGATAGACAGACCAAGATTGGTAGCATTGGACAGTAACACTCATCACCATAATACTAAGCCAAAATGCTAAAGTAAACCAATTAACCAAAACGATAGATATTAGGAAAACTTATGGCCAATATTTGCAATCATATAAACAAATCAATTAATTTCTTATCTTTTTAAAGTGAATAAGACCAAATTGATTTTAACAAGCTATCTTTAATAATAGTATTTTGCAATATAACCACCCATACACACCTTTTATAATTGAAAACTTTACTACTAAATTTGATTTAGTAGATGACCACTCTAATTGGTATTCAAAGATGGGTAGTTAAATTTGGGGATTAGTATATTCGGGTATCCACTGGCCATTCTTCTAGCCAAGTTGGAATTGTTATTTACCGCCTCTTTCAAGAAGAAGACTGTTGACGATGATCTTTTTACACGGAACCGAATCTGTAGTGTTGTACAAACTTGAATATCCATGGAAGGAGAAATGTTAAAGCTATGTAAATTGACTGTGAATGGTGGAAGTTCGTGATATTAGGGTTTGAAAGTTCAATGGAAGTAATACCATGTGAATATAAAAATAATGTTGCATGAAGGTGAATAACATAAATGCAAAGAGCTAAGAGGAGTTCTTTTAGAAATGATTGGGTTTTTTATGCTAGCTTATCTTTCTCCGGATATATAAACTTATTAAACTTATTAAGAACAGTGGGTTGGTCACCTAAACATAATTTTACGTAATTTTTATTATTAGAGGTATTTTAATAAGGTGTAATTTTTTTTTTGTTGGCAAGTGGTAGTACCTCCTGATTAGTAGGGTTCGCCATTGGCTGAGGGATCACGAACTAGGGGTTTCTCAGTCGTCAAAATTACTCGGGGATCCCACCCGATCTGGACCGCACCACAGGGGGTTCACTCAATGAACTTGTAACATAGTACGATCGTTCGTACGATATTAAAGAATATCCCAAATTTCACTAAATATTGGAAAATTACTCATAAAATTGTATTGTTGAACCCCCCTCCCAATATACCTTCCAATTAAAAAATCCCTAGTTTCACTAGATATTGTAGGTATCGATTTTTATCAACCCATTTTTAATACCGCCTTTATATCATATTATTAATTTGTAATAAAAAGGATCCCTAACACATATTAGTATAAGCAAACAAGATGCTAAATAAAATAATAGTATAATGCTAATAATGTTCCCACTTAAATTGCAGGGGTGAGTGATCAATTTGTAGCGTTGGATAGTTGAATATCCAAGGAAATAGTAATGGGGAAGGAAAATGTGTAAAAAGAAACCTAGTCAAGAGATCAATGTAACAAAGAATGTAAAAGAATGATAGTCCAATAGTCACTCTCATTCTTAGAAAATATGAGAATTACATATGTTTCACACCACAGCCTGCTAATCTACCAATTTTATATCATGTAAATACAAGTATAACCATAGAGAGTTCATGTTTTCTATAAGCTTAATAAATTAAAGTCCATAAAAATGCAAATTGAAACCCTTTTGTGGATGGACTTCCCTACCTTCCTTTAAAAAAAAACATCATCGATTTTTGAACCCAAATGAACATAGAAAAATTCCTCTTACTTACCAATAACACCATATAATCATGTGCATAGCTTGGATTTGGGTCATTCACAAGATGCAATGAATTTCCTCCACTTCATGTGCATTTATTCCTGCAATCAGGGAATTACCAACATTTAGTTACCTTTTCTTAGGTTATATCTAGTTTTTTTTATCTTTACAGGAGAGGGAAAAATTTCCATTGTTAAGTTTCAAGCATGCAAATGATAGCTATAAACATACACAAATGGTGAAACTTATATATAAAACATAGGGTATTTAAATAAGAATTTAGATTCTCACCTATGTGCATGTCAGTTCTAACACAATATTAAGACAGATGCCTTACATATAAGAATTGAAATTACAAGTATGAATGTGCCAAGTATAACTCAATCTAACAACTATTCCTAAATGGAAATGTGAAAATGTTAAAGAAAATACAAAAATTTAAAAGAAATAATTAGTCAAGAAAGATTGATCTCACTTGTTTTTGTTTTCGTGGATCAAGATTTGATTGAATCTCAATACCCACCTAAATCTCAACATAAAAAATGAAGAGTTAGATCTTTTACTAGATTGCCTACAAAAAATACAATACAATTGTTGAACTGCGGAACTCTTGATTAGCTACATCTCCTAACCCTGGAGTTGACAAGGAACCAAATGCATATTCAAGCATATTGAACAATGCCATAGGATGCAGTGTGACTTATATCTAGAAAATAAACACACTTTGGAAATTAGCCTCTTATAGAACAACAAAAGGTATAATGTTACAATACTACCTCAGATATAACAAACCAAGACGCAATTTCCTAATAAGAAGCTCAAACTTAAAGATGAAAAAAATATGACATCAATTCAAACAAAACCTAAATAATCTATTAAATGAGTTTGAGGCCAGTAATCTAAAGAGACTTACGTCGAGATTATCATTGGTACACTATTATCATATTTATGCAAAACTTAGGATCATAAAAAATATCAAATAAAAATGGAGGGTCCTTAATTTTTCAGGTGGGTATGGATTGATACCAGGATTTGGAGGTATGAATCCATCCCACAATTTGGAGGTTATTCCTCATCCCACCCAAATGAAATAACCCCAAATATTTATATTACTATGCCAAATTATAAAAACCCCTTGACCCCTTAATATGGAGCAACATATTTTTGAGGTTTTTAAGAATATTCAAACCCCCAATATGAATGGACGTGATATGATATTTCCTCGCTACTGAAGCCGTTGTGGACCGCACCAACCCTTAGCATGGTTGGATTTTAGTATCCGTAGGGTTTTGAAGCGGCGACCTTTCCTCTTAGGGGTATCTTAACCATCACCACTGACTGTTCTACATCTCACGGATTAATAAGGTGTAATCTAAATAATCTATTTTGGGCCTATTTTCTCACTTGGAAATTTTTAAAAAATATTAAAATCACATATATTAGTTATGGAAATTGCATAATTTGTGTGTCATGGATCATTTGAGGTGTTGAATTTATTTATGGATTCAAAAATACAATTTAAACACTTAAAAATTTGGATTTTATCAAAAACAAATTACCGAATTCCAACCAAAACCCACATTAAAGTAAAAAAGTGGTATAAATAGACTACTCCTTTTAATAATAACATTTTTTTTAAATAATAACATATTCTGAACAATGGAAAAAGTTTAAATATATTAGTAGGCTCCTAAAAATTAATATAGAAAAATATTATAAAACCAAGTATATGTTGTCTGTACATTTAAATTGACATTTTAAATAATTATTTTCATAAATAGTTACAAGAAAACTATTTTTTTTATGTATTTAATAATTATTGTCTTGATTTGATATACAAGAGAGACATATATTCAATGAATGAATGCAATTTTTGTGATAATTGCAAATTAATAATAATTGGATAAATTGCAAGTATTTTACTTCATAATTAATTAACGAATGTAACTTTTGCCTATTCCTAGGATTTTACTTAGTAATTAATTAATTAATGCAACTCTAGCCTATTTGTAGTGCTGCCTCATCTATGCATTCCTCCAATAACATCAATACAGTAGGGATCGTATTTAACCACCGACCCATAGAAAAGGGTTTAAGCACCATGGGCATCTTAACTAATAGCATCAGTTTTATTAGCAGTAAAAGTGGAATGAGCGAAGGCGTCTCTATACTAAAATATAGAAGGCAGCCAAATCCTCATTCTTTTTCTCCCATCAAAGAGAGAATGACCTTCCCCATAGGGGAAGGTCATTCTCTCTATTAGTCCTCGTGATCCTCAAAAGGAATAGCAATCCACTAAAAGTACTAGGACTCCCAGTGAGAGGGACACCACTAGAGACATTAAAACCACCAAAGGGTTGGAACTTCCGATATCCTCATTGGAATAGTTCGTATGTAGATCATTAGAATGGAGAATATATTAAATTATACTTTTAAGTTAATAATATAACAATGAGTTAGATGTTAGTTTTTTAATGTGGTGCAAAGAAGAATTAGAGGTAAAAAGAAAGCTCTGGTACTACAAAGAGACTTTTAACCCTAATCTTGAGGATCAAAACTATCATAAGCTTCATAGTGAAACGTGCTCCCATAAACCAAGATTGGTCTCAGTGGACATTAAAGACCATCATCATCATCTTCATCAATAAGTGCAAATTAATAAATAATTGGGTAAATTGCTAGGTACAATTAGGTAAAGGAAAGATAATTGTGTGGCTTACACTCACGTTATTTAATACTTAAAATACTAAATATAAAATTTAAATTTAATAATAACTATTATATTTTTTTGTATTAGGGGACACGGGATCTTCCATTTACAACTAATTACTTCTCATATTTATCACTTAAGTTGTCCCCCACAAACAATAATATCTATTATATATAAATAAATATATTCATACTATAATTTTAGGATATTTGATATTTCTTCAATATTAAATATAATGAAACAATGTGTAAAAAATAATATGATGGAGAGTAAGGGATATACTAGCTATCTTGGCATATTATTAGGATATTATAGTGGGGGTTGAAATAGAGGATATACGAAGTATGTTCAGATATTATTAGGATATTATAGTGGGGTTGAAATAAATGATATATTAAGTATTTTGGGATATTATTAGGATATTATAGTGGGGTTGAAATAAATGATATATTAAGTATTTTGGGATATTATTAGGATATTATAGTGGGGTTGAAAATATTATTTTGATTTTGGAGCAAGATTTAAAATTGATTTTGATTAGTTTTAAGATATTATAGTTTTTGGACATTAGAAAATAGATTAATGGTTTAATATCAAAAAAATTGAGTGAGTGTTTTTTTTTTTTTTGGAAAAAACTCATATTTTTAATTATTAATCCCACTCAAATTGTTTGATATTAAATTTTTTGATATTAATAAATAATTTTATAATGTAAATAAATTAAATTTATCCGTGTTAATAGTTTACATGGATTTTTTGGAGTTATAATAATATTAAGGCCTTTATTATAATCTTGCAAGAGGCCAGTACTCTTTGTAATAAGTAAAATTTAACCCGCAAGTACCCTTTTTAATAAGTAAAATTTAACCGCCATTCTTTGGTATGACATGGATTATAAGATTGTTAGAAAAGCCAAACTCTAACAAGTTCATAAATGCTACCAAGATATATAGTTGCTCTTAACTTGTACAAATTTTGGGACTTCCCGGTAGAGATATTTTTAGTAGTATTTATATCACACTTTGGGAACTCTTGCTTGACTCAACAAAAGGAAATAGGTTAGTAAATGAGGTAGTAACTTAAAAGAAGGAAAAAAGAACATATTGCTACTAAGAAAGGTATTTAAATCTCTACGTGATATGGTATCTTATTTGAATTAAGAACTTAGTGCATTTTTTATATGTTTTATTAGTGAATTAGTATGTACATTTAATTCATTTTTTAATAAAAATGTCACAAAAATCAATGTGTAATTATTCAAATATATACATTAAAAAAATATTCACTCAAATAATAATATAAATAAAATATACACTTATTTAAATTATGATGAAAATGCAGAAAATTTTAAAACAATTTAAAAAATAACATTAGAACAATACATGTCTAGATCATTATAAAAAAGTGCCAAATTAACTTAGACACATAAATACAATTGTTAACACATGGCGTAACAATGCACTTAAATTTCTTACAAAAAAAATTAATGTTAAAGCATCCACAAAGTGCATTTAAAACAATAAATTTGTTAACACTATGTTAAACCCTCAACCCTTAGTAAAGTCCAACTGTAATCTATCCATTAGTAGAAATGCTGGCCAGATCCTAGGCACCCTTTCACAGTGGGGTAGAGTATTAATGAATATCTAGCATATAATAGATGACTCCACATTTTTAATGGGGATAATGAAGTGGTTTGTTATTGAAATTGACAACTAAAAATTATAATTTAATTAGTTTTATTTGATGGTAATAATTATAAAAGTAATACTAAGTTAAAAGTTAAAATGTTAGAGTAAATTAATTAATATTAATTTATAAAATTATGAAGATTCAGGAAAACTTAACCTTATTCTCTTTAGGAAAGTATGAGATTACTTTGTTCGTAGCATGACCGAGTGTGTCGAGATGGGCAGTTATGCTAGTAACTTGGCGGCGCCTAGTCTTGGGACATTTATTTATAGATTTATCATCTCAACATATTTTCCTTGATTCAACCAAAGGTTCTTATTTGCATGATATATTTTAATCTTCATTCCTAGTATGAAGTTAGCAACACCACATCTTTCATGTCAAATTTTTAGGATGCTTGTGATTTCACTTCTTTTATGACATTTGTTTTGTTTTTAAGTAACAACATGTCATTAACCTAAAATACTATATTAATGAAGTGATCACCAACCTGCTTAGAATATATATGTAGTGATTATCCTTTCTTCTCATAATGGCTGATCCAAGGATGTATGTGTTGAACTTTTGGAATCACATTCTTGGAGATTTCTTTCAAGACCATGAAGGGACTTCTTTAGATTGCGGACTTGCTCTTTCCTTCCCTTTACCATAAAACCTTCCTTCTGGTTGTTTATTGTATATTTCTTCTTCAACATCCCTAGTAAGTGTATTCAATTACATTTGCGTGATATGAGTTTAATGATTTTTATTTGCAATTCTAGTTAAGGTATTTTGATTGCATGCACTATTACAATTCTTTTATATAAATTATTGTTTCAATTCATAATTTACATCTTTGTCACTTTTCTTGATTTGTGTTTTTAAAAAGATTCATCTTATGATTGAAGCTATAGGTAAAATATTGCAATGAGTAAAGCATCAATCAATAGTCCAGCAAGAATTGGTTATTTCTGCAATTAGTTGATTTTCACATGCAAGTGTGCACTTTTCATTTTGATACAATGTGAATCTAGCATAGCATTTCTTTTCTGCAATCTTAGTGTACTTACTCTAGATTTTCATTCTTGCAAATTTATTGATTTTATTCCGTATCTCATATCCTATTAGCTATCAAGTTTGGGAAATCTTCGATGGATGGAAATAAATGTCCACCTATACACCCCATGCATATGTGAGATAGTTAATTACCCACACTATTTTCCTTACCTCATTGATATATATGAATGTTCCCTCATGCAATGTGATCCTTTTGGTTATTGGATTGTTGGATTAAATCATACTCATCAATTCTTTACTGGAAACATTCACATCGTTCGGTGTTGTTGTATTGTTATTACAAGCAAACACAACATGCTATCTCTATTTAGAAAAGATAAATGATATGAAAAGCATTGCAGAAGAACATTACAAGAGAATAACTTACCTTCAATCGGAAATTTGAATCGAAGTATTGATATATGACTCTTACATTGGATGTGTTATAAGACAAAGGATATAAATTCAACTGGACAACTATTTAAAGGATTTTTTGTTAAACAAATATATGTTTACTTAATTGGCATTTAAAACAAACAACCAAGTAGTTAATTGGCATTTCTAATTCAATATCATTTTATTGAAGGTGTATGTAGTAAGTGATATTGACTCCATAGATTTGTCATTTTATAGGTTCTTAAAAGTCTATTATTGTTGTCACCTTATTAGTCTCTGCTTGCCTATAGAGCAGTAGGGACTATAGGAATCGATTTCCTCCATTAGTATTAGTTTGGCACAAAAATCAAATTACGTTTTAACCTAATTTTTTTGGTATTATTTTGTGTTCTAGCCAATTAAGTATTTGGGAGCTTTATTTGGCCTCTATTCGAGGCAGGCTAGTGTACGAGGACTTGAACTTCGACTGTACTCCACCTGCATGTCATGCATGCCCTCCACCTGCATGCCATGCATGTCCTTTCTACCATCGTTGTGATCACCAACCATCATGGTACCACTTCATTTGCAATGTTCCCATTGCCTCAGTCAAGGATCGGGAGCACCTGCCATGAACTCCTTTGTTGTAGTGGATTCACCTTCTAGACAACAATGCTTTATCTCGCATCAGTATCCGACATTGTAATATTGGTGAAGTTGATTTATAGATGTGGTTCCTCATCTAATCTCACAATTGTTCCCAAAGTCCATGCTCATTCCCTTAACAAGCAAGCTCAAGCAGAAAAATGGAATTGTCATAGAGATGGAATCCCTCATGGGGGTTACAGATATTAACAACCAAGGTTTGTATGTTGATGTCAATGGAGGTGAGTTGTGGATTGGCATGTTGCATGCCACTCTCAAGGAAGGATTGGATCCAAAGTCCTAGAAAGACTATATATATCTCACAGTGGGTGGAACACTATCCAATGTGGAATCAGTGCCCAAGATTTTTGCTATGGCCCCCAGATCAATAATGTCTATCAACTTCAAGTTGTCACAGGTAAACTTTCTCAAACAAACCCTAGTGGATCCTTTTCTTGTCTTGCATATAAACTGACAATCCCTGTTTTCTCTTAGCTTCTATTAATATCAAATATACTTTCTAGGGAAAGGTGTTGTATTGAATTGCTCAAAGGATGAGAATACAGAGGTATTCCATGCAATGTTGGGTGGGTTAGGTGAATTTGATATCATCACCAAGGCCCGCATGGATGCACGACTATTTTTAGTACTTGATCTAGACCTACCTCTTTCATTATTGCAGCACAGGAAAGCTGCTACCAGGGCCAGGAAGGAATCTCGACCAATGGACCAAATGTCAGGCCATAAGGAAGAATCCTAGCCACCATTCACAACACTTTCAGAATCAAGCCCATTTAAATGCCCCGAGAAGAATGGATTTACCTGATGGAATATTACAATATGCATTACCTGCAGCAAACACCCCAGTCGTCTTACTTACCCAACAGATAGTTGATACTTTCATTGCCTTCCAACAACCTTCAGCATATAAAACCCTGACAGTACTTCGTTACAGTTTCGGGGTTGGTTAGGCACTACTTGACTTACCTTCTTCTCTGACTTAGTTCTAACCTCAATCCTAACATGCAAAATATTCCCCTCAATCGATTGAATCGTAGATATAAACTAATCTATCACCTTATCTCAGACCTTACCACTACCTTCAATCCACCCTTTAGATCAAACTTACTTACACTGGCAGGTCAGTTGAATTTACCCGGTCACTTGTGTTCATTTCTTTCCATGGTCCTGGGGCAAGGACCTAATAGCAGCATGCTAGTTAAGGATTGCTCTCATTCCTCAGAGTATGTTCTCCATCAAAGGAGAAGGTAAGGTATTCACTTTAGAGCGAGGAAAATTTATCTATACTGCTCTAATTGATGCTTCGATGCTCCGTAAGTCCAAAAATGCGTCAAATGGCTATTTTCTTCCCCTCCTATGTAAGAAAATGGCTTCACATAATTGAATTTTAGTTTAACCGATATGGATGATGTGCCTGGAATAATTTGACTTATGGGTTACTTCATCAACCTGATCTAGTTGTGATTGTTTTGGAGTTCTTATTATGTTTTGATCTTCGGGATGGTTAACCTCTATGTAAAGATAAACTGTAGATGTTGACTATAATCTTTTATCTACATAAATTTTGTTAATTTGCTAAACGGTTTTTGAAAATGTAATGCTTGTTGTTTGGTAAGTCATTTATTTTAGTATACAACTATAGTGGCTGTCAATTGCTCTCAATTTACACATCTAGGTTTGAGTGGGAGGTTAAGTAGTCAGGTTAGTTGTTTTTGGCTATAATTGCTTTTGAAATAACAGATGGAGGATTATAATTTTAGTTTTTGGTGGTTCTGGTTGAATTTTTGATATTCCTACTGTAATTATGGTTGAACAGACAACTTGATTTGACATCTAATTCATTGTGGTTATGTCTTTTACAATTGCAGAAAGGGATATCTTTTCCCACGGAAAAAAGGAAACAACATACCCAAATTGTATTGAAAACATGGACAAAAAAAGGCATGGAAAAAAGGGTTAGATTGAAAGGTGTACCCACCTTGTTAGATAAGTGTTAAAATTTGAAGAGGGTTGCAATCCAGAGAGTTGCACCTTGATTTAAAACTTTAGTTGTAAAATCCTCTAACAAGTATAAACCCCATTATTATCCAGAAAAACACGGGTATGCTCTTCTTCATGATAACAATAGCCCTACCCAGAAAAAAAAATGGTTATGCTCTTCTGCAATGAATCGCAAAACACTATTACAGCCTAATAGCAATAGTCTTACTCCATCATGTATGTGCACAACAATAGAATAATAGCAGTTTGTAATGTTATAATAAACTTTTAATGTGAAATGAAAAACTAAGTTGAGGTTATAAATTTTACCAAATTATCTTATTATTTATGATATGGCCTGAATTGTCCATGCTCATTTTTTAGCACTCATATTCCATAACCATAATGCATTATTTTTTGTTTGAACTTGATGTCACATTCATCATTGTTATCTAGAATTTGAGCCTTAATCGATAATCTTCCTTAATCGATAATCTTAATCATGTCTATAGAATTACATCTCCTGGTCTCAACACATCTCATTAATCAAGGCTTGCCCATCGTGCTCTATCATATCTAATATTTAATTTTACAAGGTCAGAAAGGTGTTAGAATCTAAAAATCATTAACATGCATAGTAAACATCTTGCCACGTGCTTTAAGATATCTAATGTGAATTGATGTCAACTAAGGAACTAAAAATACATATGTTCTATCCCCCATATTCTCAAGGTAGAATGGCATTCTTACTATCACTTCTATGTTTAAGAATGCACCCACAGTTCCCCGCTCTATCCTGGACTTGTTATTTGAATCTTGTTGTAATTACGGTTTCCTATGCCCTCTGAGTTACATGAGTTGTGTAGCATTTTCCTGCTTCTATGATCAGAAACCCTATTCATTCTAGCTGTGTGGGAGAAACAGCCCACCATGTGTTGATTCTGTTTCACTTTCGAGCTACATTTTGTTTCCTGCATGTCTATCTATGGTTCATTCTATTATTTATTCTTACATATTATTGCACTTTCAATGTTTCTTTCCCTGCTGGTGTTTTTGTTGGCTTTTCTCTAATTTAATTTTTTCTATTTTCCCATGCTGGGTATTGTGTGCACCTACCTTCATGTATATACACCTTCCATCTTCCTCATTTAGGCCTATAGACTCCATAACGTGCCCGTGTGTGCATCATTTGGCTACAAAATCCATTGGAGTCCATGTATATGTCATATGGATGCATCATGCACATTTTTCCTACTGATTGTTTGGTGTTTTCCATGCGTTTGTTGTGTGTCGCCCTCCTTGGAATCAGCCCCTAGTGCATTCTTGTTGTTGTAACGTTACCTACTAGTGGAATCCTACCCACCTTGTCATCCTAACTAACACATTGGTGTCGGGTGTAACATCTTTGCATTAATTGAACTTCATTAATGCCTCTCTTGTGCCTGTGTGGACGACTATGCATGCCTTTGGTGGTAATCTAATCATTTGGCAATCGTGGATTTTTCTCAACGTTCTACCTCTGTTTCACTCTATGTCAGGGATCCGCGTTGTTCATGCTACCAATATACATACACCCATTTTATACCATCCCAACCACATGCACCCTTTGGCCATTATTTATTAAAATAAATTTTAAATTTTAATCCTATTGCAAGGATCCTTTTAAGCTTTGGGGTGCAAGT
Source organism: Larix kaempferi (assembly GCA_027924585.1). NCBI lineage: Eukaryota > Viridiplantae > Streptophyta > Pinopsida > Pinales > Pinaceae > Larix > Larix kaempferi. The sequence continues at coordinate 167,373 of BSBM01001654.1, read as the reverse complement.
CATTTAAAGGGGTAATAATATAAAATGAAGTTTGTCACATAATGACCATATTCAAATTCTTAAGGCATGGACTTGTTGTCTTTAGCAGCTTCTCTTGTTTATTTTATAAAATCTTCTTTGTGAAGTTATATTCAATGTTTCTAAGTCCATTTTTTGTTTTAGGGAACAACATTTTGATAAGTTAACTATTCAACATAGAGACAAGATATGGTTGTCCAAACTCAATCATACATGGAGGAAATAAAAATGACCGTGAGGAAATATCTATATGTAATCATTGTAAAAATATTTGAGGGGTAGAAGAGAGCCTATGAGCATATCATTACTGTGAATGGGTTGAAAAAATCCTTTGAAACGATTTCAAATGAGAAATCACTTGGGATTAATGGTTTGTCATGTGAGTTTAACAATGTCATATTGGAATTTGTTCAATCAAACCTTTTGCAAGGCTACAAAAATGATATGTAAAATAAATTTCTTAGTTCTAATGTGAGCTAAGAATCCATCAATTTTATACCCAAGGATAACTTGAGCTTATAACTAAATTATTTATCATAAGTCAATCACTCCACTCAACACTTCCTACGTGATTTTTTTCAAGTGACTAGTATTAAGACTGAATTATATGCTACCTAAGGTTTTGAGACTAGAGTAGACATGCTTCATCTGAGGGAACTCATGGATTTGGCTCAGGGATCTGGATTGGATTCTCTCTTCACCAAGTTTGAATTGGAAAAATATTCTAACAATGATCTAAAATGGATCTGATTAATATCTCATTTTAAAATTGTAATAAACAAAAATATATAGTTTTGGAAAAATTTGAAAAAATGATGTCCAAAATCCAAATCTATAAAAAGATGAAATGAAGCCATAACAAAAAAACAGGGAGGAAAGAGAGATAAAAATAAAATTCAACTTTATAAGAAGAAAGGTGGTAGTGGAATTATGAAGGAATCGTAAAGAAGAAAAATGCGCAAATATTTAAGGATGAAGGGGTTGTTGAGCTTGGACATAGAGAGTGAAGATTGTCCCTGAGCCAAATCAATCTACAAGATATGGTTTGTGAGTAAGAATACACAAAATTACAGTGTGAGAGTGTATATATCTCCCTTTGTACCAATTTCCAAAGCATAATAAAATGCCCAACAAATGTTGGTTTTCCTATTTGGGTTTCCAAGGTGATTTTTATTGTTAATGTAATTGCTTCAATAGAGCATGTCCTCTCTAGTTAGAACATATAGAGCATTTAGTGTTGTTTCATTGTTATTACAAGCAAATAGAGCATGTCCTCTCTAGTTAGAACATATATATGATATGAAAAGCATTGTGCTAGAACATTTCAAGAGTGAATAAATTCTTTCATAGGTGGAGAAAAATTGAGAGAGAAATGGAATTCCTGTGTTTAACGCCAATTACATTAAATTTGGACATATTAGGCAAATTTTGGACTAAGAAAGTATGAATTTAGACTTTGAAAGTGTCAATATCAACCTTTCTAAAGTGCAAAATCATGTTCTGAAAGTGGCAATATTTGCTTTGAAAAGTGAGTTTTTCTATTCAAATAGTGTGATTTTTTACTACTTATGAACCTTAAAATTGTAGTTTTTTGTTATGAAACTATGAATTTCATTTCAAAAAGTGTGAATTTCAAATCAAAAAATGCAAATTTCGATTTGAATAGTGTGAATTTCAAATAAGAAAATGGAAATTTTGATTTGAAAAGTGTGAATTTCAAATCAAAAAATGCAAATTTTCATTTGAAATGTGTGAATTTCAAATAAAAAAATGCAATTTTCGAATTTGAAAAGTGTGAATTTCAAATAAAAAAATGAAAATTTTCATTTGAAAAGTGCAATTTTCATTTATAAATGTTCAACATTTTAATGTGAAAAGTTCAATGTCTACATTATTTAGTCATTGTTTGAATAACAAGTCAATTAGTTCTTGTTTCTTTTTTGATACAGTATCAAGAATATCTATCTTTTTACAGAATAAATTTAATAGTTTCCAAATGAGGCAGGAATTCTCTACGTAATCTATATAGGCACAACTTACTTACACAATAGTAACCAGTAAACGGTATATTCTCCATCACAATAGTAATTTTCCCTCAATGCCTAGATGCTCGTGGACGTTCCAGATGCTCGACGTTTGCTCGCCCACCAGGTTGGTAGAAAAAATAGAAGGATTGCAACAAAATATAAATTTGTTGGACTAAGATCACATCAAATGAATAGAATACCGGAAAGAAGAAGGGTCGGCCGCCCCTTCATTTATGAGGGAATTGTAAACATATTCAACCTATGAAGGATAATATGTCAATTCATGTATATCCAAAATGGTGAACAATATAAGAATACTGAGCACATGAAGGGTCGCTCGTTCCTTCATTTACGTGAGAAATGTAAAATATTTGATCTACAAATGATATGACAACAATTCCTGACTTTCAACTTCCCCTATAAATAGTAGGGACCCGGACATCAGCTAAGTTATAACATATAAAAATTGTTTGTCCCGACTTTCATTTTCCGACAAGAAGGATCGACCACCCCTTCTTTTCGTAGTTAATTGTGAAAACATGTATCCAACAATTTAGCTATATACATAATGGAGAACACAAGAAAGATCGACCGACTCTTCTTGCAGTGTCAAACTATTATGAAAAGAATAATGGGAATAAGAACGGTCAGCCGACCCTTCATTTACGAGGGAGTTGTAAAAATAGAACACCTTGGAGAAAGAGCGGCCGTTCTTTGTCTGAGAATATTTCCAATTGCCAACAAAGTCTTTGAAGCAAAAATTCTATAAATTTTGTTGTTAAAATTTTGATATCTAGTATCCCAGGGTGACACGTGGAACGCTCAGATTGTGACACATGGCATATTGATTTTTAAAATTAGTTTAAAGATTGTATAAACGAATATTAAGGCTATTAATGGTACCATTTCAATATAAACATATGTATGTAACTTATAAAAGAAAAAATGTTTCTAGTTAAAAAAAAAATAGAATAATATTCGTATAATGCTACTATATTACTTTTTTTATATAAAATGGTATAACTGTGTAACTGCATGCCTATGCCTATATTACTATTATTGGACATTAAAAGTTACTTATTTACTGCCTTATTTCATGCTAATTGCATGTCTTCCTTACGCCCATGCATGGTGTCTTCCTTACTAATGCTTTTAAAATAATCCCGCACTTTGGAATTTATCATTTTTTCGTAATTTTGATTATTTTTGCAGTCCGAACTAGAATATGGAAAGTGGAAGATGGAAATATTTTATAACGAAGAAATTATTTAAAACAATCCTTTCAATAAACAAGAAAACTAGTGGCACATTGACTATAGCGAGGTTACTAATTTTTATTACGGATTTAAAACATATAAATATTTATTTTTCCAAAATTAGTAACGAAGACAGATGTGATGGATGGGAGGGATGGGGAATAGTAATTATCACAGTATGGCGGGATGGTGGTCATAGATATCATCTTTGTATGTTTTGCTGGAGTCAGATATCATCTATGTAGATTTTTCTAGAGTAATTGTACAATTATATAGAAGTTCATGACATTGATGGGGAACAGGAACGGGAACGATAATTCTATAAGAAAAATTCACTTCGACAACTAAACTTCACTTTGACGATCATTATGGACAACCATCGTCAGTAGGAAGAGGTGAAGAGGAAGAGGTGTAACAGGGAAGAGATCCCTTTGGAGGATAGTCGTAGAGTCTCTTATGCTCATAGGACAGTTTGGAGGGAATTTAGGATTTTTGAACTGGGCCTACCGTCAGCAATGCAGAAGGAAATCGAAGGTGTGGAGCAGGAGCTTTGGAAAAATCTTGGTAAATATACCCTACCGGAGGAATGTCAGAAGTTGGAAAATTGGGTCATGGACCCGGGGAACACTACTGGTCGTTTAACCTTGTATGAGCGAATTGTTTCCCTTTATTGGGTAATGAAAAACGTGGTGGGGTATGCTCTTAGGGACCATATGGAAAAAGAGGATCCGATGTAGAACTCTCTTCAAGCCGAATCCAGGGAGTTGAACTGCAAGATGGATTTCTTGTTGCATTAATCCATGGGCCTCTGTATTCCTGATGCTCCCACGACTGTGCCGGAATAAAATCCTCAAGGCCGTTTCCGAGATTTCCCCTCTATTTTTTTGTAATGTTGTTATGCTCTTTAGTGATCGGAGGTTTTTTCTCCTATGTAGTTGGTTTTTGTTTTGGTTTTATATCACTATGTTGTGTCCATGTATGCTCAGTTCTCGATTTAATAGTCTTTTTGTTAGGAAGTTTTGGTTGATCTTCAGGATGTTTCAACTGAAAGTTACAGCTTCTCTAAGTCGATCTTTTGGCTATGGGTAGAAAATTCATACAAGATCTCTCTTTCTTTGTGAGGCCTGAGAGCCTGGTTTTGTAGAAGATACAGAGAGCTTTGTCCTGTTTGCATTTGAATGTAACCTCTCTTTATAAAAAAATATAAAAAATATTTTTCCCGACTTCCGTTTTTCAACAAGAAATATCGGTCGCCCCTACTTTTAGTAGAAGTGCAAAATAAGTGGCAATATTGGATTTTAGAAGTGTGTTTTTCTATTAAAATAGTGTGTTTTTTGACTACTTATGAACCTTAAAATTGCATTTTTTTGTTAATTGCATATTTGATTTTTAAAATTAGTTTAAATATTGTATAGACGAATATTAAGGATATTAATGGTACCATTTCAATATAAACATATGAATTTAACTTATATCAATTTTTGGAATAAGTAATAATACCATTCTATATAAAAAGGTAATATAGTAGCATTATACAAATACTATTCTATTTTTTTAAATGGAATCATTCCTTCTTTTTCTTTTTTTTAAATAGAAACATTCTTTCTTTTTCTTTTTTTTTAAATAGAAACATTCTTTCCTTTTGTTTTTTTTTTAAATAGAAGCATTCTTTCTTTTTATTTTTTTAAATAGAATGAAATCTCATAAAAAGAATGAAAAGTGTTTTTAGTTATTATCTTTTTTTAATTAAATCCCTTCATGCTAGAAGGGTGGTATGAATATATAACCTCCAACCTGAAATTAAGTTCAGACCTTCAAATTTGATCCCTATGTGCCACTAGTTTTCTTTTTTATTGAAAGGATTGTTTTTTTTTAAACAAAAAAAGAGAAACTTTGTATTATATACTAGTAAAAAATATTACATCCGTCTTATTTTCACATTGCACTTCTGAGACAAAAAATGCCATATAGAGAAATTCCCATGTCTACTATCAACCTTGGAGACTGAATAAAAATCCTTACTATTTGACATCAAAACGGTCAGTAGAGAAAAGACTTAGCTAGGTTGATAGACATACTAGAAGGATTGCAACAAAATATACATTTTTGGGCTAAGATCACATCAAACAATATCCATAGGAGCAACCATCCCAATCTGAACACTATGCCCCATATGTTCTCATTGTGCCTTAACTGTTGCAACGCCCTTCTCATTTATTCTATTTTTTTCTCCTGTCCATCCTTGCCTTGGTGACCATGCCCATATGATGCTATTTACATCGATCATCATATTTTCTTGTACACCAACAACCCATTGTTTCTTTCTATCTAAGCATTTTTTATACAAGACCTTCAAATCCTTTGATGCTACTATTGGCTTCCACCATTGCACCTCTACTTTTTAAGACCCAACAATACTAGCATCTGAATCCTGATAAATATTACCAATCACCCTACCCAACCAGATTGCACAATAACCATTTGGCCCTTTACAACATCCACTCTTGGAATGAATTCATATGTAGGCTTAGGCTTGTTGCATACTGGTCCAACATAGCAATCTTGCAAAGCAGGAATATTTAACTTCAAATAGGAATCCATAATTTCATGTTCAGATCTTGTAGGTTCACTACTATGAATATCATGGCTTGTCGATGGCCAAAATTTAGTTGACGACTGATCAACACTCTCGAAGGGACTGTCTAAATATTTATGTACAGCCTCCCAATAATTTAACTTGGAATGCCAAAATTGTTCACCTCCCTTCTCAATCCCTCAATTCCAGAATGAAATATATGTTTCTATTCCTTTTTTATTTCGTCAATGTCCAAAGGTATTTTTGATTGCATATTTAATAACCTAGGTTGTCCCACTGGAAAGTTTGTGCTATCATCTGGAAATGACTACCAGATATGAATAGGAGACGACCAAGCTTCATCCCAAAGTGATGCCCTCCATTGCATGACTGGAATGTTATCTATGAGCTGAAATTTAAAAAAACTACCATTTTTTTATACTGATGATCTTGGCATTTCCATCCAAAAGGTGGGGTTTCACAAAACTCTTAAAATCGTAAAGTTCATCAATTAGATAAGGGACATATAAATTTTGATCTTCACATGTCCTATACGTATTGATAATTTCCAAGAGTGAAAATATATCCTTACGCATCAGCTTTACTGATAACCTTCCATAAGTTCCATCTATTTCTTCATGGGTGTGTCCGACCGGGAGGAATCCAACTTCAACAATCTCGAACACTCTCCTTGTTGTTAAAAGAGATAAAAATGAAAATACAAAGCGGTTTTTGTTATCGCTTGAACAATTATCCATTTGCAACAACAATATGGGTGGTAGTTTTCTATTTGGAATGCATTGATTAGTACCATCAACACAGAATACATCATCTTGCATTACATCTTGTATGTATATCAAATACTTTTCATATGACTTTGATTGCAATAGAGCATCATGCAATTTGTGCTTAGATGCTCCTCCTTTATAGAGCAAATCGCCATATTTGTCAACCACTAGTTCTTCAATACACTTTAAGCATTTATCCAGGGATGTCATAGTGAAATTCGATCCCATCTCTAAAAATGAGGGGCTGAAATGGCCAAAACCCCCAGTATTGTGCCCATGGGTCAACATTCCAGTCAATGATATGGGAAGATTCATAACATTACTAAAAGCTTTTTCCTTCTTTCCCATCCCTGGAATGGAATTATTTGACTTATCCATTTTGTTATGAATAATACTCAGAAAAGTCTTTGGATTTTTTTGTGAAGCTAATCTGTGAGAATAATATACTTGGAGACAACTTGCGATATATTTATTATGAGATGCTTGATTTACTCGCAACCTTTCCACCTCAGCTGGATCAGTGGTCCCCTTAAGCCTATCTTGTATTGTAATGCACTCATTACACCTTGCAAAGGAGTTTGATTTAGAAATTTTAACATATCAAAAATCTTCTCTCATCACTTTGCTAAAGGAGGATTGTGATACTGGAGGCAAACCGATACTTTCGATATATTCATTTGCCATTTTTTGTAGCAAACCATGGAACATATTAGATGGAAATAATTTCAAGGTTGTCCTTGTTCCATCTTCACTGATTAATCGTGCAAGATGTGGAGATTTGTATGAATTCTCTTCTACAATTTTATTAATAGTAGCTACCAATGCAACAGTGTTCACCCTAGATTTTTCCAAGCCAATGTTACCATGCACATCTCTCACATCACCATTCAATAACATGCTTTTATAATTGTAGAAAGCGCTCCTTTTTATCCCATGGAATTTATACCATGAATTTTGACAGACATCTACTGTGTCTAATCTCATTGTAAACATCCATCTTTTTATGTCATCCCCTTCTTTGGCCACAGGAGCATTTGATCCCATAGAATATATAACATACTGTCTTCTTGAATTTCCATTCATACTATGAAATATATTCACACATTCAACTATTGATTGAAGTGAAAATTTTGACATACAAATATTTGAGCAACAATGTTCAGTGACAATTTTTGAAAGGAATGCACCTTGATCAATTCCAAGCCTGTAAGGTACTCATCTTGAATTTCTTTTGGAAATTTTTGTTCCATCTTGCCGCTTTACGGAATTGTATGGCCTTGTTCCATTAACTTTTAACATCTGTATATTCACAATGAGGAGCACCTGGAAGGACCATCTGTAAAGGACATTCTTAAAAAATATTCCAAATGTTGACCATATCTTCATCTGTTTTCTTTTCTAGTTTTACATCCAAAGGAACATCATCGAGGTCAAGCAAATTTTTTGTAGGCCATCTTATAAAAGAGCCTTCAAATACACCACAATCCTCGCGATTGCAGAAGAATTTATGAACTAAAATACCAGTCTCACCAGCATTTAGTGCCTTGAATTGTACAATGTCTCCCTCAAAAATAGTTGACACTATTCCCTGAGCAACATAATGTGGCTTTAAAGAACATTGATGTACCAAATTAACTTTCTCTCCCAAAAACCTGACATTGTGATTTTCTCTTAATACTTTCAAAGTAGTTTCAGATTGATTATTGTTGAAATTTATTTCAACAGAAAGCAATGTTTATGTATTAAAATCTATGATTCTTTTAATCGTCCATAAAACAAAACATCCGCTCAACCCCGGACAACATGCAATACAAGAAAACACCACTTCATCCACCAGAATACCAAAGGGGAATTCACCCAAATATTTTCCCCCAACAAAACCAGTCCTACTCACATTTGTTACAAAACCTATGGAAATTCAATCCTTGCATTCTGAACACTTATGTAACAACTTAAATTTTCTCATAATAAGAGAAGATTTATTCTCAGTTGTTATGATATGTTCTACATTCTGCGAAGTAGAAGCTGGTATATCATTCACCTCATTCTTGCAAATATCAGACCCAATGTGGTTAACGATCTCAGACGCAGGCCATTGAATATAACCACCAACAACCTCTAACAATGTATCTACACCTTCTTATGGATAAGGCAGTGGAAGACTTGCATTTAAATTATTGGTAACATTTACAATGACACATCCATCATGAATGCTGATATTATGCAATATTTTTCTTTCTTGAAAAGAGATTCCTACAACAACTTTCAATCCATTCAAAAGCAGGTTCACACATTCTTGAGAACCAAAATCCAGTTCATACGTGATTTATGAAATTTAAAATAACAGGAGCACATTAAAAATCATATTTATTTTAAACAAAGAATAATTTTTCCACTAGTATATATTATCAAATAAGTCAATTAGAAGGATCGTGTCACATCCCATCCCGTCGATCCAATGCAAGTAAGGGAACATGACAGAGTGGTATCAAAGCCCATGTTGTAGCATTGGGGCTGATTGGGCCAAACTATGAGCTTGGAGGCAGATAATCAGAAAAGAGGTATTGATGAATTTGGGCAAGCATTTTGATTGAGAGAATGACAAAATCAGATTTCTCAAGAGTGGAAGAGGATCACATAGTTGCATAGTGCTCATTGAGAGCTTTCCAAGGTTACCAAGTTTTACCAAAATGGGCTTTGGATGATAAAGTTAGGGGCCTGAGAAGTTATGCAGTTGAGCTTCCACATTGCGGATTGCAGATTGTGGAAATGATATTTTTCGGAGTTGGGAAAATTGGCATTCCGCATTTTCGAGTTCCGCATTGCGGATTGCGGAAGTGAAATTTTATGGAATTGGGAAAATTGACGTTCCGCATTTCTGAGTTCTACATTGCAGATTGCGGAAGTGATATTTTTCGGAGTTGGGAAAATATGCCTTCCACATGTCCGAGGTTCGCATTGCAGATTGCGTATTGGGGTTCCGAATTTCTGACTTCCACATTGTGGATATCAGATTGCGAATGACCTTTCTTGCAGGTTAGAACTAATATAAAAATAATACTGGTAAAAAGAAGGGTTGGAGTCCCCTTTATTTATGAGGGAATTGTAAAACTATTCAACCTACTAAAGTTGGGTCGTCTATTCATGTATATCCAAAAGGGTGAACACTAGCATAATACTGAGTACAAGAAGGATCCTCTGACCCTTCTTGCAGTCTAAAAATATTATGAAAATAATACTGGGAAGTTGAATGGTTGGCCGCCCCTTCATTTATGAGGGAATTTAAAACATATTCAGCCTATGAGGACTAGGGTGTCAATTCATACATATTTAGAATGGTAAACACTTTAAGAATATTGAGCACAAGAAGGGTCAGACAACCCTTCATTTATGAGGGAAATGTAAAAATATTTAATCTACGATGGTTAGGCCGACAATTCCCACCTTCCGACTTCCATTGTAAATAGCAGGAATCCAGATATAACCTATGTTATAATATATAAAGAAATGTTTGTCTGGACTTCAAATTTTCCCAATGAAAGGTTCGGTTGCCCCTTCCTTTAGTGGATAATTGTAAACACCTATATCCAACATTTATATATATCCAGAATGGAGAACACAAAAATGATTGATCGGCCCTTCTTGCATTATAGAAAGATTACGAAAAGAATATTGGGAAGAAGAAGCGTCTCCCACCCGTTCATTTATGAGGGAATTTTAAAAATATTCAACCTACGAATGCTAGGCTGTCAATTCATGTATATAAAAAATGGCGAACACAAGAAGAATACTGAACACAACAAGGGTCGGTCGACCCTTCTTTTACGAGATAAATTTAAAAATATTTAATCTACGAAGGCTATGTCGAAAATTCTTGACTTCCAACTTCCGCTGTAAATAGTAGGGACCCGGACATCATCTAAGTTCTAACATATAAAAATGTTTGTCCCGAATTCTATTTTCCGACGAGAAGGATCGGCCGCCCCTTCATTTCGTAGATAATTGTGAACAACTATATCCAACAATTCACCTATATCCAGAATGGAGAAAGAAAGAAGGATCGACCGACCCTTCTTGCTTTCTAGAACTATTATGAATAGAATACTAGTCAGAAGAAGGGTCGGTCGCCCCTTCATTTATGATGGAATTTTAAAAATATTCAACCTACAAATGCTAAGATGTCAATTCATCTATATCTAAAATGGTGAACACCGGAAGAATACTGAACACAAGAAGGGTCGTTCGACCCTTCATTTACAAGAGAAATGTAAAACTATTTGACTCTCTGCGAAGGCTAGGCCGTCAATTCCCAACTTCTGAATTCCGTAGTAAATAGTAGGGACTGGACATCAGCTAAGTTATAACAAATACAAATTGTTTGTCCTGACTTCCATTTTCTAACAAGAAGGATCGGACACCCCTTCGTTTAGTATATAATTGTGAAAACATTTATCTAGCAAGTCAATGATAACCAGAATGGAGAACACAAGAAGGATCGACCGACCCTTCTTGCAGTATCAAACTATAACCAAAAGAATTTTACGAAGAAGAAGGGTCGGTCGCCCCTTCATTTACGAGGGAATTGTAAAAATAGAACTTGGAGAAAGAGCGGTCGCTATTTCTCTATGGATATTTCCACTTGCTAGCAAAATGTGTGAAGCAATGATCCTATGAAATTTTTGTTCAGACTGCTGATATCTACTTTCGCCACTCCTAAAAACTCATCCCTGGAGGAAGTAGAAGATGCTCTTTCTCCTCAGCATCTACTTCCAACACCCCGAAATATAACAACCTGATGAAAGAGCAACCTCTCTTTCTCTAACAATATTTCGACTTGCCAACAAATTCTCTGTAGCAAAACTTCTATAAATTTTGTTGTTAAAATGTCGATATCTAGTTTCCCAGGGTGACACGTGGAATTCCCATATTGTGCCAAGTGGCATATTTGATTTTTAAAATTAGTCTAAATATTTTATAAATGAATATTAAGGATATTAATGGTACCATTTCAATATAAACATATGGATTTAACTTATATAAATTTTTGGAATAGGTATTAGGGATCAAAATTGAAAGGTCGAACTTAATTTCAGGTTGACGGTTATATATTCATACCACCCTTATATCATGAAGGGATTTAAGTAAAAAAATTACACTTCAATTGTCAATAATAAATTAACTCAACGTTTCATTAAAAAAATTGCTAATTGGCTAGCAATTGGATCAGATATCCAAAGAAAAGAACAAGAGGTGTATCTCTTGTTTAGGATGGTTTCGTAAAAGTGTACAATTGGATGGAAAATGATCTTTATTGGCAAGTAGGAAATGGTAAGGAGATATCGGTTGGTATAGATACGATCCTAGGTTTGGAAGAGAATTACAAACTTTCAGAAGATATTATGAGTTTATTGAAGGAATATGGTCTTATTACTCTTGATAAAATTAAAAATACCAAGGATAAATTTGCTCAAGATACTTACTTGTTTAGTGCAAAAGATTTGGGATTCAGTGGGCGGTCTACATATGAAAGGGACAGCTATATAAGGTTCTTGAACAGAGCGTGCGACTATAGTGTGGCGGCGTGCGTCTAGAGTCTAAACCGAGCATGGAACCTATGTATGGCTTTAGCTGTGTCGAATGTAGATGGGACCGAGCGTAAAACAGAGCCCACTACGTGGAACTGTTATCTGAGCTTAGACTGTCACACTAGATATTTCTTACTATTGCAAGGGAACATGAACACAAACCCTCAAAAATTCTATATTGTAAGTACTGCCCAGAACTACTGCGAATATTTCAACGGTTAGGTAAATACGATGGCGGCTAGACAATGCCCACGAAAACTTGATGCGTTAGACGAAGTAATTTAAGAAAAAATTCACCTTTATTACATGCTGACGGGATCAAAATGGTTAATTTATAAGAAATCAACGGTTTAGATGCGAGGAGGGTTGAGAGCTTTGGCGGACAGGGAATCCGCTAGGAAAAGGTGCATGTTCTATAACATTGGCAACTTTGGAGAAATGACATTTGCTACATGTTAAATTCAGGAAGCAAATCTACATTGGGTGAGTGGAAAAATAAAATATCTATGGTTGATGTTGATTTCTCACTTTCAACTAGCATGGAGAATGAAAAGGGTAAGCAGTAGTGGAATTTTTACCGCTTACCACATGTCGAGTCAAGGATCGTTTTAGTGATCCCAAAACCACTTCTCGTGAGGAGTAGTCTAACACTTCGATGATTTCTCCCAGCTTTCCTCGAAGCGTTAGACCCTCCATCAATTCCTTTAGCAGCTCCTGACACCTCCCATCTAGCTCATCCACGCGAACCCCACCTCCCTGATCACATATCCCCGTTGGATCCTCCACTGTCCTGTCACTGCATATCTGTCGCCACCTCCCATCCATGCTTCTCGATGTCATTAATGCCATCACCCTCCATCCTCTGCTGCAAAGTATTTCCATGTCCCTCTCCAATTTTGTGGCCGAATTGAGAATAGAGGAAATAGCAAAGGAACCCAAAGAGAACAAGCAGATATGGGAGCTTGCAGGACAGGGGAGATGGGGATCCAAGAAGCAGAGGAGATGTGGCACTCCAGGAGAACAAGCTGGTTTGAATCAGGTCAAGGGGTTGGTAGCATGCATTGAATGCATGAACGCGACATCGAGTAGGGTAGAGCATAGGGGTGTGGACAAGGTCGATGGATCTGTGGCGAGGGGACGGTGGAGGATCCATCGGGGGATATGCGGTCAGGGAGGTGGGTTTCGTGTGGATGAGATGGATGGAAGGTGTTGGGAGCTGCCAGAGGAATTGATGGAGGGTCTAACGCTTCGACGGATGCTAGGAGAAATCGTCAAAGCGTTAGACTACTCCCTTCTTGTGATCCGATATATATATTAGTCAGATCCACTCAGTATCAGTTATTAAAAAAAATCAATTTATTAAAAAAATTGACAATATTTCCATAAAAATAAAAAAATAGGGTATCTTTTAAAAAGAAATGGACATCAAGGATAAACATAAAACAGAGCACCACTCTTGATAATTATCAGTTTGTTTTGAAAGTGCTAGATGATATCTATAATGTTGGAGACATCATAATGCAAGATTGAGTGCATGTCCCTAGACATATAAATAAATAGATAAACATAGCCACTCATGTTTCAGGGTTTAAAGATTAGGAATCTAGTTAGTTAACATGTGGCTTCGCTATCCTAGGATATGTATACCTGTAAATTCATCATTACCCTCATACATATTCAAGGGGAGGCATGATACGACTATAAGATTGCAATGGAGAAAAACTAAGAGGGATTAATGGGATTGGGTACCAAGAACAGAGAAAAATTAATTGATGCATTATAAACACTCCAAAAATACTCTCCAAGAGATACCACTACATTTTCTCCAAAAAAATTTACTTCTTCCACAGGGGATGAAGACACTCCTGGAAGTGTGACCAAAGACGCAGGTTGGGAAGTAACAGGGGTTGTAATTGTCATAGTTATATGAGGAATGGAAATGGAAGCCATTGCAGCATTGGAAGCTAAAGGTGAAGAAATGGAAGTGGTGGATGAAGTGATAGGTTCTACAGGATCAGTTAAAACCTGAATCTCAGCTTGCTCTGAAGGTGCAGTTGAAATTTGAATTTCATCTAGCTCTTGGTGATTTTCAATAGGGGAAGAAGGTTGATCAGCTGGTGTGGATGGAGGAGCAGTAAGATTTGATGATGAGATAGAAGGTAAAATGGTAGGAATGGAAAGAGGTATGGAAGATGTCACAGTAGAAGCAATTAATAAAAATATGAATTAGATCTAACATCACTTGCTTCAAAATAAAACAATACAATTAAAATTGAGTTATTTTAATTCAAAGGATTAAATCATAAGACTATCCTATCACTGATATGCCAATTTACAAATTAGCATCAAACTACAGATGACTGTTTTGATAATTGTAGAGGTAAGTGATATGAGTTAAATAAAAAAATTCATTCAAAACATAGCTTACACATAGATCAGGTGGTGAAAAATCAAGCACATAGATCTCCTGTACTTAAAAAGCATGCAACATAAAAACAGAGTTATTCAATGATTAACCGGGAAATCATAACTTATCAAATACATTTGACAAATATCACAAAAGAGGGTCAAGAGAAACTGACTGAATTTATTAAGATTGCAATAAATTACAAGTCTTCAAAATACAGAGCATCTTGAGTTCTCCTTTGGTGGTTTCTAACCCCCTTTCCTATAAGATCTAAGCCCCCTTAAATAATAATTACTAATGATTACAAAAGGAAAATCTCCCACAAAAATATGGATTACAAAATATCATTTTAAGATTTGCTAAGGGAAGATTGCCACTTGGCAAATACATCCATCAAATCATCCACATCCTGGTATTGAGCATGCTCAAGTGTTATTTGCACTTTGCAAGTAAAAGGTTTGATCTCCCTCTTCTTCAGATTTTCCCACTCATGCAGGAAAATATTAACCTTCATTTGTGAATCTATAGGTGATTCAATGAGTTCCGTAATATCATCTATACCAATCTGATCCAGCTGCTCTATGTGCTCCTTGGAATTCGAGTATTTCTCTTCAACTTGTTCAATCATAACCTTAGGTGGAAGAGAAGTCTCAATCTGGTACAAGATGTGGAATTCCAACAAATTTAACAAGCTATCAGATGCAAACCAACTTCTGCTGCAAACCTTTTTTGTTTCCTGAATAGTGGCGTCAATCAACTCACATTCAGTTTCCCAAGATTCCAAACAAACCTTGATTATCCTGAGTTTAAATTTGTCTAGGATGGGTATCTCATCAGGTTTATCTTTAATATATCTCTTCCAATCAATCACATCTACTTGAGCTTTGGCAGCCTCACTTCTCCTCTGATTATGATCATAAAAGATATCTGAATATCACTCAAAGGAATTGTAGGTCTCTCAAATCTCATCCAAACTTTCAAATAATTCATAAGCAAATTCTTATGATCATCTTGAATTTTTATGGCAAGTTCCTTGAATTATTCTTTAGAAAACTTGGAGAAAGAGGAGGTAGCTGCCATGGTTTGTTAATCTTTCAACTACAGCTCAAGAACTGCCATCTTCTCAACATAGCCAACATTCAACACTTGTGCTTCCTGCAGCTAATGTTGGACAACTGCGTTATGTGCTTGTAGGTCTTTAAGCTAACTCTCATGACCATATTTCAACTCTTGAAGTTGAGATTGATGTTGTTCATTGATCTGAATCTTCCCTTGCCTGATTTTCTGCAATTGTTGTTCCTTCACCTCAATTTCCTTATTCAGCGAGGTGACAGAGTCATAATTTTATCCTGCAAATGCTCCCATGGCTGCAGCAGTCTCAAGGGATTCTTGTTGAACATCAGTGGAGGTTCTCCTCCAAATAACTTGATTTGGGACAGTTCCCTACACTAAAGTCCCTTCCTTAGGTCTATTAGAACGTTTCTTTACTACAACTTTCTCTGATCTACTCCAGAAATATTCCCCCTGCATCTTCTCCAAAATCTGTTGTTGTTTCCATAGAGGATGTTGACACTTTTGTAGTTGTGACCAAGGGCACAGTCTGGAAGACAACAGGATTTGGGATTGACATGGATATTTGGGAAAGGGAAACAGATGGTGTTGCAGCATTGGAAGTTGGTGGTGAAGAGATAGGAGTAGTGGTTGAGGTGACAAGACCTAAAGATGCAACAGTAGTTGAAATTACAACTGACTCTGAAGGTACAGTAGAGACTTGAATTTCAGAATTTTGTGAAGGTGTAAAAGAAATAGGAGTCACAGGTGACTCTTTGGAAGTCTCAATAGGAGTAACAGAAGGCTCAACTGATGTAAATGAATGAAAGCAATATCAAGTGATGGAATGGAAGGTGAGATAGTGGAACTAGCTGGGGGTGTGGAGGATGTCACAGCTGCATCAATAGTGACGTCTATGAAATGAATATCACGGAGAGGGTCACCATTCACTATATCTTTCAATGGATCGGAAGAGCTCTGAGTGACTGAAATAACCTCTGGTAGGATGATAGGGATAGAAATTGGGCACGAGAAGATGGAAGGAAGTGACTCATCTTCTTCGTCACTATCTTCAATGTGAAGCATAGTAACCTTTGGTGTAGAATCTTCAATCTTTTGTTTCTTTACTAGAGTGGTGGCAGCAATAGCTTGATTTTCAACCACTGAACTCAACAGTTCCAAGTCCTTCTTCATCTCTGCAGTAGACTTGATGAGAGCATTGAGAGAATCCAATCACTTTGGATGGGGTGTGTCCTCAACATGTGATTTTCCTTTGTCATTGGTTTGGTGAGTTAGCATCAAAGGAGTGATAACTTGTACTTTATGAGCTTCCTTTTCTACTAACTCTTTCCGAGCCCTTTCTTGAAGAGACAGTTACAGCTTCTTGTATTGCAGCACTTAGACCTTTAACTCTTACTGATATTGAAAGATGAAGTGCTATCATCCAAGGAAGTGGTTCTGTTCAAAACTTTAGCAAAAGAAATAACACCTTGAAAGATGGAATCTTCAGGAACAGTTTGATGAACATAGGCACTTTTCATATGCTCTTGTGTGAAATGGTTATCCAAGAAGGACTTTCGGTCATGCATCCTCTTGGGAGCCTCTCCCAGTTCCAGAGTGGTAATTTTATTTCCAAGTAGGGTTGGATGAGTTGAATTCTGGATTACCAAAGATCCAAGATTAAGGGGGAACTTGGGCCAACCCTTCCTCTTAGCTGCAATTAAATTAAAAAAACACCATCAATTACTGTCTGAAACGATATTTCCTCCAGTACTATCATTTCTGATACTATCCTGGGCAGTAATCAGGTTGTGTTGCTGCCCCAAATCTTGATATAGGAGAAATATTCCCCCACATACCAATCTCCCATTGTAGATATCAGAGTCTTGGCTTGATCTGAAAAGGTAGGAGCATCATCCTTGAAGATCATTTGATAAATTTTGCCAATGAAGTGGTCAAAGATGTCATATATGAGAGGTGTAAAATTATCCTCCCACATTACAAAGCAATATATATGGATTACAGGTGCAGCTAATTTCCATTTCCATCCCATGGCAGGGAAAGGGAAAGTGGAGCAGTAAACATCCATAACATATGCGGAGAAGTAAAATGTAGGCTTCCTTGAGGCGGTTGTCTTCTAGTACTTTTCAATTGTTGCCTTTAATTCCACTCACAAAATTTGAGCCCAGTTGAAGGATTCCCCTGTAGTAAGCACATGATGGGCCAAGGGTGCCCATTCGGCCTTGAACACTGAACAATTTGGGAATCCATATAATCTGCAGAGCATGGCTTCCAACAAGGAGAACGGTTTCCTAAACCAGGAGATGGGGTATAACCTGTCAGCCTTAGGTGTAAAGCAGGTAGGGTTTTCCATCCAGGATTTAAGCATTTCCTCAAAATTATAACGGGTTGCAGAGGAGTCCAGGAATTTCTTGTTGAGCAGTTCTTTAGGTGACCTAAGGGCGTAGGCTCTAGCAAAAACCTCAGGTCGGAAGGAGGTCTATTGGGTTCTAGCCTTTTAATTAAAGGAATGATCTTGCGGATTGGCATGGTCAATAACCCACTTAATAGCATCGATGTAGGGCATCAACGCAGGTCTGGCTGCAATGGCATGGAGTTGGGATTTGTTGATCTTTATGTAGGATGGATGGTCATGTTGTATTTCTGAGAAATCATTGTTATCAAAAATGGAATAAATCTACGACCTGTCAAGGTAATAGGATTCAGACACCCACCCACTTGTATCCGACAGGATGCCACTGTTTGGGTCCTTGTTCTTTAATTCATTTTGGGGAGTCTTGGATCGAGTGTTTCTCGACATGGTTGATAAAACCTTGAAATTTTTGATAAAAATGACGAAAAAACAATTCATTAAACCTACCTAATTGATTTTCGAATTTGGGAAAATGATTGATAAAAAGATCGAAAAACCTACCTGTAAACCGACGAACAAGGTAAATTCATGGATGGGTAAAAATACAAAGTAAACTTCGCTCGCCAAAGTGACATTTGAAATTCGAGAATGTTAAAAAGTAATAAAAATTCAGAACATTTAACCAACTGTGAAATCAATCCAGACCATAAATCGTAAAGAAATCGATGGTTGAGATTATAAAGAGAAAAGAGAAAAGCGAGAGCGATTTTTTTTGAAATTTTTACTTAGGTTTGCAGAAGTGAAAATTCTGACTTAAGTGATTTATTGTTTCCGCAATCCGCAATCCGCAAGTGGGAGTGTAGAGAGGGGAAAATTTTAAAAAAATGGACATTTCCACAATCCTCATTGCGGGTTGCGGGATTGCAATTTCAATTTGTTTAATTTAGTTTCTGATTTCTGCAATTCGCATTGCGAGATGCGGAAATGAGGAAACATAAATGAGTTTTTTTATTTACCAAATACTTTTTGCATTCCGCAATCCACAATTTGAGGGTTGAGGAAATGCGGAACCGAAAATGAGATTTAATTGAACAGATGCTTTTCGACATCCGCAATACGCTTTGCGAGTTGTGGAAAAGGAAAAGGAAAATTTTGAAACAAGAAAAATTTTAACTTTTGCAATCCGCATTGCGGATTGCGAATTACGGAAATGACACATTTCAAAGAAAAACTAAGTTTTTTCCGCAAACCACAAAATGCATAAAAATAAGATTTTTAAAGCAAATGTTATTAAGTCCAAAGCATGAAAAGATATGAAAATAAAGAGAACAATCAAGAAACCCCAGAAACAAGAGAAGGAAATAAGAAATTACCTTCATAATAAATAAATGGGAATCCCGATTTATTAATAAAAATGGGTTATGTTGTTCCTACAATATAGCCCAGGAATTCCTTATTAAGAAGCACTTGGGGTTGTCCAAGTGCATAGATTATGCCAAATACCTTTCAAAATTTCATTTTTAGTTGGGTTTCTGATTTCCACAATCAGAATTGTGGAATGCGGAAATGTAGAATCGAAAATGTGATTTGTTGACTAAACACTTTCCGACTTCCGCGGATTGCGAAATTGGGGGAAGAAGGATTGCGGAATTGCAGAAAGAAGGAATTCAAAACATAAAAATTTCCGATTTCCACAATCCACATTGCGGGTTGCGAAAATGTGGAAGGAAAAATTTTGAAACTAAAAAAAAGGAAGTTCCGCAATCCGCATTGCGGATTGCGGAAATGATGTATTTCAAAGGAAAAAAACAAGCTTTCCACAACTCACAAAATGCAGAAAATCTAGAGTTATTCAACAAATTTTATTGGATCCAAAGCATGGAAAAGTGAGAATGAAGACATCAATCAATCAACCCCATAATCAAGATGGAATAATTTGAGATTACTTCCACAAATTAGCAACTGGGGCTCCCATTTTATTAATAGTAGGGATCTGGGCATAAGCTAACTTCTAACATATAAAAAATATTTGTCCCGACTTTCGTTTCTAGACAAGAAGGATTAGTCACACCTTCGTTTAGTGGATAATTGTGAACATGTTTATGCATAAATTCCCTATACCCAGAATGGAGAATGAAAGAAGGATCGATCGACCCTTCTTTCAGTCGAGAACTATTACGAAAAGAATACAGGGCAGAAGAAGGGTTGGCCGCCCCTTCATTTATGAGGGATTTGTAAAATTATTAAACCTACTAAGGCTAGACCATCAACTCATTTATATCCAAAATGGTGAACACTGGAAGAATACTCAACACCTATATCCATAAAATCACCTATATCTAGAAGGGCGAACACAAGAATGATCGACCGACCCTTCTTGTAGTCTAGAAAGATTATGAAAAGAGTACTGGGTAGAAGAAGCCTCTCCCGACCAATCTTTTATGAGGGAATTTTAAAAATATTCAACTGCTGAATGCTAGGCCATCAATTCATGTATATCCAAAATGGTGAACACGGGAAGAATACTGAGCACAACAAGGGTCATCCAACCCTTCATTTAGGAGATAAATGTAAAAATATTTAATCTACAAAGGCTATGTCGACAATTCTCGACTTCCGACTTTCATTGTAAATAGTAGGGACCCAGACATCATCTAAGTTCTAACATAGAAAAATGTTTGTCCCGAATTCCATTTTCTGACGAGAAGGATCGGTCGCCCCTTCATTTAGCATATAATTGTGAACAACTATATCCATCAATTCACCTATATCCAGAATGGCGAAAGAAAGAAGGATCGACTGACCCTTCTTGCATTATAGAACTATTGTGAATAGAATATTGGGCAAAAGAAGGGTTGGCCACCCCTTCATTTTTGAGGGAATTATAAAAATATTCAACCTACGAAAGCTAAGACGTCAATTCATCTATATCTAAAATAGTGAACACCGGAAGAATACTGAGCACAAGAAGGGTCGGTCGACCCTTCATTTATGAGAGAAATGTAAAACTATTTGATCTTCAAAGGCTATGCTGACAAATCCCGACTTCCAATCTCCGCAATAAATAGTAGGGACCGGATATCAGCTAATTTATAACATATACAAATTTCTTGTCCCGAATTTTGTTTTCCGTCAAGAAGGATCAGACGCCCCTTCGTTTAGTAGATAATTGTGAAAACCTTTATCTGGAAATTCAACGATAACCAAAATGGAGAACACAAGGAGGATCAATCGACCCTTATTGCAATATTGAACTATAACTAAAATAATATTGGGAAGAAGAAGGGTCAGCCGCCCCTTCATTTATGAGGGAATTGTAAAAATAGAACTTGGATAAAGAGCGACTGTCTTTTTCAGTGGATATTTCCACTTGCCAGCAAAATGTGTGAATAAATGTTCATATGAAGTTTGTGTTGAGAGTGTCGATATGTACATTCGCCACTCCTAAAAAATAATCCATGGAGGAAGGAGCAGATGCTCTTTCTCCTCAGCATCTACTTCCAACACCACGAAATAGAACAACCTGACGAAAGCGAGACCTCTCTTTCTCTGACAACGGGAAGAATACTAAGAACAACAAGGGTCGGTCAACCCTTCATTTGCGAGATAAATGTAAAAATATTTAATCTATGAATTCTATGTCGACAATTCCCGACTTCTGACTTCCGCTGTAAATAGTAGGGACCCGGACATCATCTAAGCTCTAACATATAAAAAATTTTGTCCCCACTTCCATTTTCTGATGAGAAGGATCGGATGCCCCTTCATTTAGTAGATAATTACGAACAACTATATCCAACAATTCACCTATATCCAGAATGGCGAAAGAAAGAAGGATCGACCGACCCTTCTTGCATTCTAGAACTATTATGAATAGAATACTGGGCAAAAAAAGGGTCGACCACCCCTTCATTTCTGAGGAAATTATAAAAATATTCAACGTACGAAGGCTAAGACGTCAATTCATCTATATCTAAAATGGTGAACACCGGAAGAATACTGAGCACACAAAGGGTCAGTCAACTCTTCATTTACGAGATAAATGTAAAACTATTTGATCTTCGAAGGCTAGGCCAACAATTCCCAACTTCCAAATTTTGCAGTAAATAGTAGGGACCGGACATCAACTAAGTTATAACATATACAAATTGCTTGTGCCAACTTTCTTTTTCCGTCAAGAAGGATCGGATGCCCCTTCATTTAGAAGATAATTGTGAAAACCTTTATCTATAAATTCAACGATAACCAAAATGGAGAACACAAGAAGGATTGAATGACCCTTATTGCAATCTCGAATTATAACAAAAAGAATATTGGGAAGAAGAAGGGTCGGCCGCCCCTTCATTTACGAGGGAATTGTAAAAATAGAACTTGGAGAAAGATCAATCGCTCTTTCTCAATGGATATTTCCACTTTCCAGCAAAATGTGCGAAGCAATGTTCATATGAAGTTTGTGTTCAGAGTGTCGATATCTATGTTCGCCACTTATAAAATATCATCCCTGGAGGAAGGAGAAAATGCTCTTTCTCCTCAGCATCTACTTCTAACACCACGAAATAGAACAACCTAACGAAAGAGTGACCTCTCTTTCTCTGACAAAATTTTGACTTTCCAGCAAACTCTTTGTAGAAAAAATTCTATAAATTTTGTTGTTAAAATGTCGATATCTAGTTTCCCAAGGTGACACGTGGAATGCTCAGACTGTGACACGTGGCAAATTTGATTTTTACAATTAGCTTGTCTATTGTTTAAAAGAATATTACAGATATTAAAGGTACCATTTCAATATAAATGTATGGATTTAATTTATAGTAAATCCAATGAAAGAGCAGAAACATCGAGGTAAAAACTAACAAATACATGACCTTCAATAATACTCTTTTTATAATAATCCTATTGATAATGTTTTATTAAAAAATATTGTTTTCAAACTTAAAAATTAAGGCATATTAGATAACCATGTATATTATGAAAAGTAAAGTAAGTTAATTTACAAACATTGCTTGGAAAATCAACACAACTCCATTTGCAAACCTATACAAAATAGCTAAAATGCACTTCCAAGAAAAATATGGTTCCTCACTCAATCTAAAAAACGAAATAATATAATTCTTGTTGCCAGTATATTTAAATTAGTTTATCTTCATTAATGTATCTCGTGGAGTTTTTCTACATTCAAAGAGTTTTTCTCTACTAAGTAATCACTATGTTGAATTGATGGCCTGGATTTTTTGTTTTCCGTTATTTAAACTATCATCCAAAATAAATTCAAAACTTTATCTAAATTGAAACAGAATCCATAAATCCTAACATAATCGATAAATAAGAGAGGTTAAGAAGTTAAAGAAGAACAAAGAATTAAGAAAATTAATTAAAATTAATATTCAAAAAACTGCATATATTTTATTCAAAAAGTACGGATCCGGACATCAACACAGAGTTTAAATTTTTCAAAATGTAAAGTTTAAATTCTTCCAAAATACCCAGTTTAAATTCTTCAAAATGTAAAGTTTAAATTCTTTCAAATACAGAGTTAAATTCTTCAAAATGGAAAGTTTAAATCCTTTCCAAATACAGAGTTAAATTCTTCAAAACGAAAAGTTTAAATCCTTTCCAAATATAGAGACCCAAAAGTACAACCCTTCAAAACACCTTCCGATACAAACATAATAGAAGGGCCTTGGAAAATAGGCCAAAATACCTCCCCTAAACTAACAGAAAAGGAAAATCTAAAAACAGAAAAGTAAACCTAAAATATTAAAGTTATCATGAAAATAACAAGAGACAGTGGTGGGTGGGCAGCGTGCTTCCCTCTTTAGTAAATCTCCATTGATTTGACCCCTAATGATCTTGCCCGTGGAGTTCTGGAAGCTGGAGGGGACTGTTCAGAGCCTACCTAAGTCATTGGGTTTCTCTGGGGGTCATCTTGAACTCCGGTAACTTCAGCTCGAATGGATTTGTCGCATTGAAGAAGGAGCACTTGCATCTGTTCGATCATTTCATTTTTGTTATCTTCGATCTTGCGTTGAATCGTATCCTTAATTTTCTTCTTCAAGGAATCCAAGACCTCTTTGTCACATTTCAGGTCCAACTTATATCGAATCTCTGCTATCTCCTTTTCTAACTTCTCGACTCTGCAGTTGTTTACATTGGTGATGTTGGTCCTTCTGCGACTGCTACCTTCTGTTGGTTGTGGAGTTTGATCTCCAGATTCAGAGATATTATTATTCATCCATGTCCGTACACCAGGTTTGGTTATGATCCCAGCATGACCCTAAGGGGGTCCAGGGGAGTGTCCACACCCCCGGATGGGGGGTGCAGGGGCCAGTGCCCCCAAAAAAGGGGGTTTGGGGGAAACGCCCCCTAGGAAAATTTTTGCGGTTGTTTTCGCCAACAGTTTTTGGGCCCATGGTTTTGGGTAACCTGTGGTATTTTCCCATTGTATTTCCCTTATAAAAGAAAGTCATTGTAACACGGCTAGGGTTAATGATGTATTAGGTATTATGCATTGTAAAGATCTCTGAGATCTATGAAGAGAGACTGTGAGACAGTGAAAAGGAAGTGCAGTGGTTGTGCTGTAGGTTGTATCCCTTCACTTTGCTGGACGGAATAATAATAAGGACTGGAAACTTTAGTGTGGATGTAGCCCAAGTTGGGGTGAACCATGATATATCTGTGTCTCTCTTGTAATGTGTGTGTGATTATATTTGCATTTCTATTTATTGTTATTGCTTTGCGATCCTTTTTTTCTTACAATTGGTATCAGAGCCAAAGGTCTATTTGGCAGATAAACCTGCAGGAAGCTAGGGTTTTTGGTTTGAGTCGAAGCAATGGCAAAAGAAGGAAATGTTAATGTTGATAAGTTTAATGGACAAAACTTCCAGTTATGGAAGATGCAAATGGACGACTATCTGTATCAAAAGGATCTATTCCTACCATTGGGAGGAAGAGCAAAGCAGCTGGCAGCCATGAAGGATGAAGAATGGGAGGTTCTTGATAGAAAGGCTCTGGGAACAATACGGCTGAGCCTGGCTTCGTTGGTGGCTTTCAATATCTCAAAACAAATGACAATGGAGGGTTTGATGAGTGCACTGGGTAAGCTGTATGAAAAACCCTCGACCTCCAACAAGGTATTTCTAATGAAGCATTTATTTAATATGAAGATGTCTGAAGGTGGATCTGTTACTGATCATTTAAATGAGTTTAATACAGTTACAAATCAGCTAAGTTCTGTAAGTGTGAACTTTGATGATGAGGTTAGGGCTCTTATAATCTTATGTTCATTACCAGAAAATTGGAATAGCTTGGTCATGGCTGTAAGTAACTCTGTCTCTAGTTCAAACACGTTGAAATTTGATGATGTTATTGGTGTTATTCTTAGCGGGGAAATGTGAAGAAAAAGCACAGATGAGACATTGGGTAATGCATTGACCATGGAGAGCAGGGGAAGACAAAAGGAGAGAGGAAAGAGCCAAGGTAATAGTGGCAAGTCTAAAATGGGTAGATCCAAGTCCAGACTGGGAAAAATAGAGTGTTGGAACTGTGGAAAGAAAGGACATCTGAAGAAAGACTGCAGATCTCTAAAGAAGAAAGGAGATGCACAGAAGGAAACTACCTAGGAAGCAAATGTAGTAGCTGATGTGTTACAAGATGCCTTCTTTTTTGCATTAGATAATACTAGGGATTATTGGGTAGTAGATTTAGGAGCTTCATGTCATGCTACACCCCATAGTAAATACTTTCATGAGTATATTCCTCGCGATTTTGGACATGTTTTATTGGGTGATGATGAGCCATGTAAAATTGTTGGAATGGGTAAGGTATGGATAAAAGTTAAGAATGAAACTGACTGGCTGTTGAAAGATGTTAGGCATATTCTTGCTATGAAAAGAAATTTGATCTCAACAGGGCAGTTGGGAGATGGAGACTATCTATCTACATTTGGAGAAAAGTGGTGGAAGATCACTAAAGGATCAATGGTGATAGCAAAAGGAGACAGGATAGGTACGTTGTATTTATGTCCTCATAATACTGACCATTCTATCTCTTTAGCTTCCATAGGAACAGATACAACATTGTGGCATCATAGGATTTGCCACATGAGTGAGAAGGGGATGCAGATTCTCCACTCAAGGAAGTTGCTGCCAGATTTGAAGTAGGTAAGTTTGGAATTCTGTAAAAACTGTGTTTATGGAAAACAGAAGAGAGTCAGATTTCTCAGGGTTGGGAAACAGAAGAAGAATGAAAATTTAGAGCTAGTGCATATAGATGTATGGGGATTGGCTCAAGTACAATCTCTTGGTGGATCTCATTATTATGTTACATTTATTGATGATGCAACTAAGAAAACTTGGGTTTATTGCATTAGACAGAAATCTGATGTGTTTGCTACTTTTAAGAAGTGGAAAGCTTTGGTTGAGAATGAGACAAGGAAAAGGTTGAAGTGTCTCAGATCTGATAACGGAGGTGAGTACTGTGGCAAGGAGTTTGATAGTTACTGTTCATACCATGGGATTCGTAGAGAGAAGACAGTCCCAGGAACACCATAAGAAAATGGTATGTCAGAAAGGATGAACAGAACGATCATGGAGCGTGCAAGGTGTATGAGACTGCATGCAGGGTTGCCCTTACAGTTTTGGGTGGATGTTGTAAATACTATTGTTTATTTAATAAACAGAGGACCTTCAAGTGCTTTGGATGGTGGTATTCCAGAGGAGGCATGGACAGATAAAAAGGTAAACTATTCATTTCTGAGAACGTTTGGTTGTGAAGCATTTGTCCATATTGATAAAGAAAATAGAACAAATCTTGAAGCTAAATTCAAGAAATGTACCTTTATTGGATATGGGGTTGATGAATTTTGTTATCGCTTATGGGATTATGAAAATAACAAAATCATCAGGAGTAGAGATGTGATATTCAATGAAAAGGTCACGTATAAAGATCAGTTGTAGGGAAAGAAACAGAAAAAGGAAAACACAGAGTACACAATACTTGATGAAATTACAAAAAATGAAGTTCCAAAGGTGCCAGAAAATCAAGAACAGCAGCAAGTGCCTGAAACTCCTGCAACTGTAAGAAGATCTACCAGGTTAAGTAGACTTCCTGAACGATACTCTCCTTCAATGTATTATTTGTTGATGACTGATGCTGGTGAACCAGAATGTTATGAAGAAGCAATGTAGGTGGAAACTAGAAAGAAGTGGGAGCAAGGCATGAATGAGGAGATGGACTCATTGGTAGGAAACCATACTTGGGATTTGGTTCAGTTGCCTGCTAGTAAAAGAGCATTGCAGAACAAATGGATTTACAGGTTGAAGGAAGAAGAAGGAGGTAAGAAGTGGTACAAGGCCAAACTTGTTGTAAAGGGGTTTGCACAGAAGAAAGGAATAGACTTTGATGAAATATTTTCTCCTATTGTTAAGATGACTTCAATTAGGACTATTTTAAGTCTAGTGGTGGTAGAATATTTGCATCTTGAACAGTTAGATGTAAAAACATTCTTTCTCCATGGGGATTTGGAGGAAGAGATATATATGGAGCAGCCACAAGGGTATGAGGTCAAAGGTAAGGAGAACTTGGTATGCAGGTTGAAAAAGAGCTTGTATGATTTGAAGTAAGCTCCAAGGTAGTGGTATTTAAATTTTGAAAAGTTTATGACAGAACAGGGTTATAGTAGATGTCATTCTGACCACTGTATTTATTTCAAGAAGCTAGACAATGAAAGATAGATTATCTTGTTACTATATGTGGATGACATGCTTGTTGTAGGGTCTAACATGCAGGATATAAATGTACTAAAAAAGAAGCTAGCTAATTCATTTGCGATGAAGGATTTGGGTGTTGCAAAGCAAATCCTTGGTATGAGAATAACAAGAGACAATAAAAATTGCAAATTGACATTATCTCAGAGTGAGTACATACAAAAAGTGTTCGAGAGGTTCAGAATGCATAATGCAAAATCAATAAGTACACCTTTGGCCATCCATTTTAGTCTAAGTAAGGAAATGTGTCCCAAGACACAGGAAGAGATAGATTACATGTCCAAGATTCCCTATCAATCAGCAATTGACAGCTTGATGTATGCCATGGTGTGCACAAGACCAAATATTGCACAAGCAGTGGGAGTTGTGAGCAGATATATGAACAATCCAGGAAAAGAACATTGGAAGGCAATACAGTGGATTCTCAGGTATTTGAGAGATACTACCACTCAGGCATTATGTTTTGGAGGTTCAGACACTGTTCTACAGGGATATGTTGATGCATATATGGTAGGTGATAAGGATAGCAGAAGGAGCACCACAGGGTATGTGTTTACTGTAGGTGGAACAACAGTAAGTTGGATTTCGAAACTGCAGAAGGTTGTTGCACTTTTAACAACGAAAGCAGAGTATGTTGCTGTTACAGAGGCTAGTAAAGAGATGATTTGGTTGCAGAGGTTTATGGAGGAATTGGGTAAGAAGCAGAAGGATAGCAGGTTGTATAGTGATAGCCAGAGTGCCATTCATCTTGCAAAGAACTCAACATTCCATTACAGGACTAAACATATACAGGTCAAGTACCATTTCATATGCTCTGTTCTGGAAGATGAACTGTTGAAGCTGGAAAAGATACATACTAGCCAGAATCCTGTAGACATGTTCACAAAGGTAGTGACCAGAGAGAAACTGAGTTCCTGCTCGGTTTTAGTTGGCCTTCTAGCATGAAGGTGAAGAGAAGTAATTTTCCAAGTCCAATTCCAGCAAGTGCAGCAACGGTGGAGTTGTTGTGATCAGTCTCCAAGTGGGAGATTGTTGGTTGTGGATTCTAATCTCCAGATTCATAGATATTATTATTCAGCCATGTCCGTACCCCAGGTTTGGTTATGATCCCGGCACGAACATAAGGGGGTCCGGGGGAGTGTCCACACCCTCGGCTGGGGGGCATAGGGGCCAGTGCCCCCAAAAAAGGGGGTTTGGGAACAACGCCCCCAAGTTACGGGGGTTTGGGGGAAATGCCCCCAAGGAAAAAAATTTGGGCTGTTTTCGCCACTAGTTTTTGGGCCCATGGTTTTGGGTAACCTGTGGTATTTTCCCATTGTATTTCTCTTATAAAAGAAATACATTGTAACACGGCTAAGGTTAATGATGTATTAGGTTTTATGCATTGTAAAGATCTCTAATATTTGTGAAGAGAGACTGTGAGACAGTGAAGAGGAAGTGCAGCGGTTGTGCTGCAGGTTGTCTCCCTTCACTTTGCTGGATAGAATAATAATAAGGACTGGAAACTTTAGTGTGGACATAGCCCAAGTTGGGGTGAACCACGATATATCTGTGTCTCTCTTGTAATGTGTGTGTGATTATATTTGCATTTCTGTTTATTGTTATTACTCTGCGATCTTGTTTTTCTAACACCTTATTCCATTATAAAACAAGGAGATAGTCTTGAAGAACTGTTGTAACAACACTTCCTGTATAGGAGCTCTCGACCACTAAGCAAAGCACTGAGCAGAATCCGGAGACTGCCCTCTTCTCCGAATTTAACAACCATAAGTTGAGGAGGGCCAATTGTTGTGAGAAAAATGCACCTATAGTTCAGGGGAGAAACTACCAACTTATAGTGATAAAGATAGACTTATAAGCATTCTGTAAGTACAACAAATAAGTGAAGAGATTAGGGTTTAGAGATGTATGCACCTTATTCAGAAGGTTGATCCTAGCTTTGCCTCCCTCACTCTTTAATGCTTATCCAGTGTCGCAATGCCCAGACCTGCAAAACAACTTGATACCTTTCTCAAACACATTTGACTACATATATAAGACTAATATTCATAATAGAAGAATACATTAGACTATAATAAAACAGTAATCAAATCTAAGACACATTAATAGGTCATATTTGGAAAGAGAAGAACGTCTGATCTTTATTAATGAATGAAAGCAAGTACATACAGTTATACCTTCTTTCAAGCTTGGCACTTCACAAAACCTAGATTCAAGGTCTCTTGCTTCCGTTCTCCAAGGATCCTAGCCTCTAAGCAACTGTACTAGGGTTTATCAGAAACTAAGCACAAGAGAGGGGGATGAGGGTATCCATTCCTCCAGCATAACAATGTTGTAGACTTTGTCCCCTCACATGGACCTTCTACCCTCCTTATATAATCAGTGAAGGAGAGGAAAAGAAGTTATAACCGAGTAGGAGGTTCCCCAACCAACTTAACTTTCCAAAATTTTGAGATTTTGACCAAAACAGGGGTGTACTCTACTCTATAGTAGACAAAGTAGCGTACATATGGAGATGAGCTCTAATATTTCACAGTGGAATAGCATTCAGAAGGTTTGAGTACTACTGTTGTACACTAGAGTAGGGTACACACACTACTATCATGCCTGTGTACTAGCGCTCATGTTAAAAAATGGCCAAAAACAGGCTTTTCTGCTCATTTTCAGGAGATGGTTTGGTCTGGAAAAATGTTTCTAAGGGTCATATACATCAAATGGGTCAAGAATGAGGTAATTTCAACCATTTTTAGTGTCCCAAATGACTCCTCCATCTACAAATGTCCTATTGTGTGACTGAACTTGATCTCAAGAAGTGTCGTCATGCGACCAAGGGAAGCAAGTGTCATCACGGATGGAGAGGTGTCATTTCAAGATATAACAGATGCCCCCTAATGTATGAGGTCAGAGGGAGTGCAGGAAACGATGGCTGAAATACATTATAAATAACAAAGAGTTGAATCATGGAGGAACAGAGAAACCAAGAATCATAGGCTCAAATGAAGTACCTGAAAGCAAAGGCAATGTCAGACAAACTCATCCTTGAGGTAACTGTCCATGTTCAAATGGTGGAACATGACCTCCAAGAGGATACAATAATGATCCAAATATTGATGCATATATCATGGTCACTAGAATACAAGCGTGGATCCATGAGGAACATAAGTGTAAACATAGCCACATAAATACAAGGTGGATCTATGTCAAAACTGGAGAACATATCCATAGAGAACAAGCTGGATCTATGTCTCATCAAGAGCCAAAAATATTGTGGCTCAGTCTTGCACAACTTGGGCGATAACATAAATAAGGTGATGCTATCGAGGATCCTAAGGTCTTCATCCAAAAAAAATCGAAGGTACAAACCTATCCATGCGAATAAATGAGTTGATGTCGAACATGGGAGGTATCGTTTGATTACCAGTCATTGATGAAAACCGTTAACAAACGCGAGGGTGGCCACCAATAATGAAAATGGAACCCAAGGTACCTAGTACATTCAAGCAAGTGTGAATAAATGGTCTTGCCATCGAACACTTGAAGAATCCATCAGTTAGGAGACATTGGTGTATTCTCATCTATCCAATAGCGAGGAAAACTGCCACTAATGACTGCAATCCCCAAGGTACTAACCAAAACTCTAAACTTCATTCCCATAGCACAATGAGCTAAAGTCGATGGGAAGAAGTCCGTTGGAAGGGATTCCTTAATGCATCCTCCATCATCCAACACGAGGGACACTTAAACAGGTATGAGCTGATTTGGAGTAGGACTGAACACATGATGAAACACACTGACACCAAGGAATGGCCGACGCATGAGGTCAAGGAAACAGCAAAATGGCCGACACAGGTTATATCCTTGAACAGTGAGCACGACACAAGAGTGACTTAGGCAGCTTTGAACACAAAGAGGCCACGATAAAAATCTACAATGTAGGAGACATTAACAGATTCTCCATATGATTGGAAGACTAACCAAATGGAGGAGTAAGAACTCTGAGATCAGTTTATCCTAAGGCCAACACTAGAACCCAACTTGTTTGATAGACTCAAAACAGGTTCTTTGTTCAAGGAGATAGTTGACTTGCTGCCATCATATTGAAAGATATTTTAACATTCTTCCCTTCCCTTTTCTTTTTCATTTTTTAACGAGCTTGACAAAGAACTAAAGCATGCTCAAGGATATTTTCATATTTAAGGAGTCTAAAAAACCTAGAAGAAAACTCCATACACCTATCCGTGGATTTTATATCGAGCCTGAATTGGTCTATGCTCAGCGGTGTTTTCTTGCTTATAGAGTTGAAAAACTTAAACAATCCTCTATACACCTATCCATGGATTTTATATCGAGCCCGGATTGATTTGTGCTCGGCGGTGTTTTCTTTTTTATAAAGTTGAAAAACTTAAACAGTCCTCTATCAACCATCTCGTGGATTTCACATCGAGCCCAAGTAGGTGAATGCTCACTTGGTGCTTTCACATTTCGAGAGTCTGAAAACCCTAAAGACAACTCCAAAGGCCCTTTTTCGTAAAGTTAGTCTCCTTCCCCGAAAAAGTGTAAAATGATGGAAGAAGAACTCTTCTAGTACATACCAGAGTATACCTAGAGTATGCCTTTTCCGTAAATTATCCACCAAAGCCCGAAAAAGGGGTAATTCTATACCTAAGTGGATGTCGGTTCAGTTATTTTAACGAGCCCGAAAAGACAACTATGCTCGGAAAACTTTTCCTATTTAAGGAGTCTGAAAAGGGCTTAAAAGAACTCCATAGGGATCTTTTCCATAAATGTTTAACGAGTCCAGAAAAGTAAACTCATGACCTCCTTACTGTTTTTAATGAGCTCAAAGGAGATACAGAAAATGCTCACAACTTCCTTACTGTTTTTAACGAACTCGAAGTGAAGATGAAAGAAATGCTCATAGCCTCCTTACTGTTTTTAACGAGCTCGAAGGAAAGGTGAAAGACTGCTCGTAACCTACTTACTGTTTTTAACGAGCTCGAAGTAAAAGAAAAATGCTCGAAACCTACTTACTATTTTTAACGAGCTCGAAGTAAAAGAAGAATGCTCAAAATGGGAGGAGACGAGTGTCAGGGACATGCGAAAATAGCTCCAAGCGCATGGAACGCTATGCCTAATGCAAGGAACATGAGCAAGATAAGGACACTCAGGGTGTGTCTCCTCCAGGTAAGAGGTGTCAAATTGCGAAGAAAAAATGATACAAGGCTTAGTAGAAATGAGATCAGAGATGGAGGCTTATACAACGAGCTAAAAGCGTGGAAGCCAGCATCAGGCTCATTAGCGCAAGCGGGATCATAATAGATGCATATGCAACTTAAACACAAATATGGGATCCTTATCAGGGATGGCCAGAAATAGATGAGGAAGAAAGATATGAGGCTTCTTCTCAAATTCAAGGTAAATCTAAAAAGGCTCCCGAGCCTATGAGAAAAACTCAGCATGGGCACCAAAATGGCATAAGGGTGCTGACTAGGGTTACCCATGTTAGGTAGGCTCTTCTGTCAGACTGGTGCACAATGCATAAAGAGATGGCTAACACACCAATATCCAATAGGTTCGACCCTATGGCGAATTCAGATGGCAAAAAGTTCAAATGCAACATAATAACGGGGAAGCCTAAACCTATATGCAAGGTTTCGAATATACCTGACATGGTCGCACAAGGTGTCGAAAATGACCAGTAAGAAAGTATAAATTTAGCTAAGAATCCTGTCTCCAAGAAACATCAGTACCAAGATCATATCTAAAACATATGTAATGACTCGATACAAGTCACTGTGGTAGAAATACTTTCAACTTCACTATCATTAACAACAGGCATAAACAAGGTAGAGTTTTCAAATGAAGACTCTATGGTACCCAAGCTCGAGGACTTACAATCAACAAGATCAACTTCAGGATGAAGATCAAAGTTGAAGGACATGATGGAATCTGCAGAAACAAATTCATCATCACGGGAGTTGAAAATTCTAGAAGCAGAATCAAACTCAGCAGAAACACCGATTTGCGGATCTATAGGAGAGTCCAAAGACTCAATAGTAGGAAGATCAGACTTTAATGTCAAACCGAGGTTGGACATAACTGCGATTGGATCAACATCCAAATGAATGGCAGACTGTACTATGGACTCTAGGAAAACTTCATTGGAAGGAAGTATATCATCCCAGATAGAACACATATCTAAACATTCAGATGGAGGTGTCACTTGGTCAAAAGCTAGGACCAAGTCCCGAGAAGGTAAGCATGAACTCAGAGACTTATTCTCAATAGTAGTTGAACTCAAGGAACAATATGCCATATAAGTCCCATGTGACATAGTAGTGCCTAATGACGAGGGATCTGACTGGTCTACAGTTGGGTAATAAGGAGGATCAACGAATGTAAGCTGTTCGATAGTGACGATGCTTTCGTTATGAGGGAAATGCATCACACGAAAGAGCGTAGACACCACAACATGCATAGCATAAACGTAATCATGCCCGAGGATCATATCAAAATCCACAGGGTCCTTTAAAACCATAAAATCAACTAAGACTGTTTTTCCACCCAAAGTAACAGGTGCCTGACAGAGGAATCCAATCGGTTCACTAGGTCTTCTATCAAAGGTCAACGGCCAATTAGTAGCTGGAATAACATTAGGGAAACCCAATTCTCTCCAAGCATATGCGGATAAGATACTAACAGAAGAACCTTCATCAACAATGCATCGATCAACCGTATGGTTCCCGATATCAACCTTTATCTGGAAAGGTGTCGAAGAAGGAAGACGAGACTCGGCTAGACTATTCCAATCAAAGGAAACAATCCTAGGGCTTGGTAGGGGTTCACATGGCACAGATGAAGTGCCCTTCTTTTAGGAATATCCAAACTGGTAATGCAGAAGACTTCAGCAGTAGGTGCATCAATCTCCGAAGGACTGATGGGATCGGTCGAAGATTGCATCGATTCAATCACTTCACTCTCCGAAGGAAGAGTGGGGTCGACCAAAGATTGCATTGGTTCAACCACTTTATCAATCAAAGGTTGATCTGAATGTAGTGAATCTATAAACAACTCAGGAACAGAGGTTCCTTCAGACATGGACCACACTCTTCGTGCCTCTAGAATGGCAGGGCATTGGTGAGTAAGGTGATCTCCCTTACAAAGTTTACAAGGGAACTTTGGTTTCCATCCTATAGGTTTAGAATCCTTTACAACATCAGTACTCTCAGCATGACTAGCATTGGATGATAGCTTGCTCCCAGCATGACTTACAGTGGCTGGTTGCTCAGAAGCAGAAGAATTTTGAACTAAGGACCACACTTTTTGCACTTCTGGAATTACAGGGCACAAGTAAGTAAGGTGATCTCCCTCGCAAAACTTACAAGGGAACTTAAGCTTCTGTTTGTTGGGTTTGTTGACAATGTCAAATCCCTCAGCATGAATTGCAGTGGTTGATCTGGTGTCTCCAGTATGACTCACAGGAACTGGTGACTTGTCATTAATATGACTAGCAGTGATCAATGACGTGTGCTCAACATGACTGACAGTGGTTGAAGAAAAACTTTCAGTGTGATTTTTGGTGACTAAAATTTTTCTCCCAGCATGAACTCCATAGGATGGGTAGGTGCCCCCTGCATGATTTGCAGAGGTAGGGTGCTTGCCCCCAGCATGACTTACAGAGGCTGGGTTGCTACCCCCTTGTTTTGGCATCTTCTTCCTATTCTTCCCCCGTCTATTCCTTTGAGACTGTTGGTTACTAGTATTGCTACTTTCACCACATGAGGTAGAAGGAGGAGGAGAAAATGTTACTGGCAAAGAAGGCCCAGGGTTCTGCTGCTCTTGATTTGAGGTGCTCACAAAAGAAGCATTAGGAGCATGCAAGGCATTCTGAGTGGAAAAAAACCAAACCGACAACCCAATAGTGAATCCAGGAAGATTCAGATTAGCCATTAAGGGAGCACCAATGTTTCCAATGAATGGAACAGCACAAGGATCCCCTGGAACAGGGGTACCTTGATTGGCACTCACCGAAATGCTAGACCTAGTTTCCTGCTCAAATGAGCAAGAAGTTCTCTAAGGGAAACTAAGACAAGTAGCACAAAGAGCACACCACTAAAAAGGTCCTAGGTAAATCAAACCAGGCAAACAGATGCCTTCCGCAGAAGAGTCTGGGATGATGAGGACCAAGAACAGATCAACGAAGGATGAAGAATAGTTACCCGGGGTCCACAATACAATGACTAAGGGTGCAAGCGCTGGAATCACCCAACCACCTTCCCAAAGACCTGCAAGGGATTTCCTCCCACGTCTATCCTAGGTACAACATATATACCCTTCGATGTCACCTGTGTATGAACCTATGGTCAGATACTAAGGATACCACCACACCGAAAACTCCTCAGGGAATAGTCGCTGGTCGAATTAGAAGGCTTGAGCAGGGTAAGTGAGCCCAAAACTCAAAAGAGTCCCCAAACGTGATCCAATCCTGGTATATGCTCGAAACAGAAAGTAAGAGGAGTATTCCCAACAATCTAATCTCACAAGAACTATTGCATAGATCCCAGGAAAGCTTTGAATGAAGTGAGTTTACCTGTGATAGTCAAACTACAATTTTTGCGTAATGTGTGATCTTGGGTGGTTTAAGGTGTTTTAAACCCAAGATCCTAACCAAGACTAGTTGGTGTAGTGTAACCTAGAAAAGAAAATGTTTCTAGTACATTTTATTAGGGTTCATTTTAAAGGTTACTTGCTTACTCAAAAAGGTAGTGGGTGTGTGAGAGTGGTTATAATAGAGATAGAGTACTGAAAATGAAATATTTATCACCAAACAAATCTTTTTTTCAATGCAAGTCTTAAAATTCTGATCTAGAATGCATATGCAAATGCAATTTTTAATCTTTCGAATGCCAAAAAAGGTAAAAATAAAGTCTAAATGTACGAAATTAAACTCAAAACCTAAGAATGCAACTACTCAAACAAATAGATATGCAAAAGAAAACTTGTTCTTTTTGATGCAAAGCACTCTACAATCTTTTAAGCCACTTGCAAGGTACTCTATTCAGAAAATGAATCAAAATTCTTTATGCTTTCCAAAGGTAAGAAACAAAACTAAAACTAACCTACTATCAAAGCAAAGCAACGAAACTTTCAGGTTCTCTTTATGAAACAGTAAAAGCTACAAAATATGACTTTCAAATTCTTATTGATGTAAGCATGCCAAACATTGGGAAAAGAGTACAAAAACTACTTTTAGACCCAAACGAGGCAAATGACCTACGAACAAGTATGGTTTGGTAAAGTCAGGTCTACACATAAACAATGCAAACAAAGTCTTGAACAACAACTAAAACACTTGAGCTTTCACTACAAAAGAAAACTAAAAAGCATAAGGGAGGATAAAAAACCAATCTAAAAGAGAAGTTTCACTCAAATAGATACAAACAGGGTCAAGAAGACTTAAGAGGTTTCAAATCTAGTGGAAATGGGATAAGCAGGTTCAGTCAGACACAAATTAGGGTACAAAACACCAAACGGGTCCACAACCCCTCAACTTGGGTCAACAAGCCCCAAAACTTTTCAAACAAGCCCAAATTGATCAAAAGAGGTTCAAGTCATGAATGTAAGATCAGTACAAGGATGGAAGACCACTTAAAATGGTTTAACTCAGACCTAGGGTCATCAGGGACCCCAAAAAATGCAACCACAACCCCTAGATTTGCGTCCACAACCCAAAAACTCAAAAATTTCAAACCCAGATGTTGAGCGCTACTGTGTATGAGGCATACCAGTGCCCATAGCAGGATGGGCGCTACTGTGCAGAGGAAAAGTAGCGTATGGGGGCTACTGTATTGTACAAACAGTAGTGTACAGGTGGAAAAAGTTG
The DNA here is from genome assembly GCA_027924585.1 of Larix kaempferi. Classification (NCBI taxonomy): domain Eukaryota; kingdom Viridiplantae; phylum Streptophyta; class Pinopsida; order Pinales; family Pinaceae; genus Larix; species Larix kaempferi. The sequence goes on along the minus strand of BSBM01001654.1, from coordinate 129,646 downwards.
GAAAAATGGGGTTAAAACCCCCACACCTGGGTCCACAAGGGTTTGCAAGGGCTGGGAAGGGTCTGTAAGAGCCAAGGAGGGTCAAACAGAGCCTACTAACTGATCCTAATCAAGAAAATGAACAAAGGCCATCAAACAAGACTGAAGAAATGACCTTGGAGACCCCTAAGCAGTTAGGCTTTCCCCAGCTGAGTCGCCATTCTGTTGTGGGGAAAATGCACCTATAGTTCAGGGGAGAAACTACCAACTTACGGTGATAAAGATAGACTTAAAAGCATTCTGCAAGTACAAAAAATAAGTGAAGATATTAGGGTTTAGAGATGTATGCACCTTATTCAGAAGGTTGATCCTAGCTTTTCCTCCCTCACTCTTCAATGCTTATCCAGTGTCACAATGCCCAGACCTGCAAAAAAATTTGATACCTTTCTCAAACACATTTGACTACATATATAAGACTGATATTCATAATAGAAGAAGACATCAAACTATAATCAAACAATAATCAAATCTAAGACACATTAATAGGTCATATTTGGAAAGAGAAGAACGTCTGATCTTTATTAATGAATGAAAGCAAGTACATACAGTTATACCTTCTTTCAATCTTGGCACTTCACGAAACCTAGATTCAAGGTCTCGTGCTTCCGTTCTCCAAGGATCCCAGCCTCTAAGCAACTGTACTAGGGTTTATCAGAAACGAAGCACAAGAGAGGGGGATGAGGGTCTTCATTCCTCCAGCATAACAATGTTGTAGACTTTGTCCCTTCACATGGCCCTTCTACCATCCTTATATAATCAGTGAAGGAGAGACAAAGAAGTTATAACCGAGTAGGAGGTTCCCCAACCAACTTAACTTCCCAATATTTTGACCAAAACAGGGGTGTACTCTACTCTACAGTAGACAAAGTAGCGTACATATGGAGTTGAGCATTACTATTTAACAGTGGAATAGCGCTCAGAAGGTTTGAGCGCTACTATTGTACACTAGAGTAGGGTACACATGCTACTATCATGCCTGTGTACCAGCGCTCATGTTAAAAAATGGCCAAAAACAAGCTTTTCTGCTCATTTTCAGGAGATGGTTTGGTCTGGAAAAATGTTCCTAAGGGTCATATACATCAAATGGGTCAAAAATGAGGTAATTTCAACCATTTTTAGTGTCCCAAATGACTCCACCATCCACAAATGTCCTGTTGTGTGACTGAACTTGATCTCAAGAAGTGTTGTCATGCGACCAAGGGAACCAAGTGTTGTCACGGATGGAGAGGTGTCATTTCAAGCTATAACACCAATGGAGGGATAAACAGTCAAAGATAGAGCTACGTTAGACAACATTTTGGGAAAACACAAGGGAACAGTGACAGATCCGATTTAAAACCAGAACACAGATCATAAGAAATATCCACAATCATCGGAATTAAAGATCAAAGTACTTGAAGGAGTGTTAGATGACATTAAGATTCAAAGACGTTACCCAAGAACTGGCAGAACTTACCCTGACTGACCTTTGATTTAACTGATGGGACAGATTGACAGCTAGGGTTCATAATTGGGCTCATAAACGTTTCAAGTCCACCGTCGATGTGGATTGACGAAGATCCAATAGTTTTGAATCATTTCACTGTTGAGAGATGCTCGAGGGTTAATTAAAAGGATCAGACATGAAATATTTGTAAATCTTAGTTGACCTCCGATTTGACGTCTACTCTGTTGAAGAGACGTTTGGAAATGGTATATTTGGAGAAAAATTTGGCCAAATTGCAAACTTTGGAGAATTGCCAAAATTGGTTAACTCTGCAAAATAGTAATTCCTTACTAATTAAAATAAGATTGAAAGACTATGAAGATCAATGATGAATCAATGCCATTATAAGGATATAATATTTGTTATGAAGAGGCATGATTTTCCTAAAAAACACAATGTTTCAAATAATAAAGTTATTTGAAAAGATATATAACCATACAAGCCAAATGTATGAAGAGGACCAGTGGTATCTCTGAAGTTTTGGTAATTGCATATCATAAGCAAGAAAGAGGCCAGTGAGATAGATGAAGCATTACAAAAGTTTGAGTTGCCACTAAAGATCTGAAAAACTGAATTTAAAACTATTATAAATTAGAGGGTTGTCAGGTGGCGATTGGGCCAGGTTGAGGCCTTCTAAGGGAATTGTTGCCTCCTTCTAGTCGTAGCTGGAGAATTATGGTAGTGGGGAATCCTTGTATGTTGAGCAGGTAGAAAAATAGGGGTGTAGGTGCATCATTTCTGTAGTGGCAGAAGAATCTAGGAGATTAAATTCTTTAGACTCCAAACCTCATGAACTATTTACCCGTTATTGTCCCAGAGCACTTTAGCTGATGAACACCTTCCAACTTCATATTTCACTTGATCATATATTCCATGCAACATGATATCCATTTCCATTTCATTATTATTTCTTAGCTCCTTCATGGCTTCCATTTTTTGTGGTCTTTTTAGAGTGATGTAACCACTTACAACATATTTTCAGATATCAAAACCTTGTGCATGTAAATGGAGTCTCATTCTTATAATCCAATCAGGTCAAAATTTGATCCATGAACAGTCGAACCCCATTTGTAGAGTAGAGACTTTAATGTTCATCCATGTGCTCTAGAGATCTTTGGTCCAGCTATCAGACTCTCCTGAATTAATTGACTCCCTGATTTACCTGCACCAACTGGAAGGAGGCTCCAACACCCTAATTTATAGGATCCAAACTGAAGGAATCTCCAACTCCTTGATTTAATAGCTCCATCTAGAACGAGGCTACAACCCCCTAATTTATAGGCTCCAACCTTAAGGAAGCTCCAACTCCTAGGTTTACTAGCTCCATCTAGAAGGAGGCTACAACCCCTTGGTTTTCATAATTTCCAACCTATAGATAGGACTCCAGTCCTCAGTAAAGTTCAACTCAATAGTTTTACTAGCACCAACTGGAAGGAATCCCCAACTCCCTGAGATCACAAGAACCAACCCAAAGGAGACTTCAATCTCCTATCTTTGCTTGATCCTACCACCCTGATATGAATAAGAAGAACAATATTTGGCTACCATTGTATCATGGTTTCCATCAACCTATATCTGTATATATGTCCTTGTACCTGTATCAGTGTCCCTGTACCTATATCTATCATTGCCACAATCATTGTATTGTTTTCACTATCACAATCCCTGTTCATCACAATGACACAATCATTGTCTTTGTCACAATGCCACAAAAACTATCTCTGTCACAATGTCAACCTATACATGCCTCAAATATGTCCTCCAATAATGCCGGAAAATTATTCCAAGATATACTTCATATGTATAGCAAGACCATAAATATGCCTCCAAGTAGTGTAATCAAATCCCAAAAATAATCACCAATAGACTTCATCTATTTGCACCTTCAAACCCTTACATCATAGACCTGATAGTACATTCCAAAAGCTTAGAGGGATCTCATGCCAATAACATTACCATGGAATATTTCAATACAATCACCAATAATATATATGCCAAGATCATCATAGAATGTGCCAAGATAATCACTAAGATCAACATTAAGAGTGTAGATCCAATGTGCCAACAAGTTTGTGATTCCGATACCGTATGAGAATGTTATGCAAGATTTTGTCAACCTTCTTCTCTTGAATTTTCATTGTCACAAACCCTAACATTCTCATAGTATAACTATTAGCATGTAATGAATAAAGATATGAAACTTTTATGTAATGTCCCCATCCAAATAAATACTAGAAGGTAAAATTCCACCAATCTACTAGTTCCCTAGGTTGGGGTGGAAACATTGGGATTTTGAATAAGGGAGCTAATAAACCCCAATTGGACATTATCTTGACATAAATATATTAAAAGGGGATAAATAAATATTTATTATAGCAAAATAAGGTGCCACTTGGTCATGGAGGCACATTGGTGGTGTGGGACCCACACAAAGCTGGATTTCTCATGCCACATGGCATCCTATTCTCACCCATTCGAATCCAAGGTGGATTCTAATGTTCTTGGGGGAGTTTGAAGGTCATTATACTTGGAATGACTCAATGAAGGTCGAATTGGAGTGGAAGAGTAACTCCCATGGAAGAGGAAGAGGCATTTTAGGGATATTGAGACACTTGGGCTAGATTCCCTAGCTTCTATGACAACAATGGTGAAGATGCTATGACAGTTATGAAAAAAATAAGACCTGATTTCTGAAATCTAACCAATATAGCATGTTAGGGCCAAAAATATCCTCCAAGAAGGCACACAAGGGAGTTAGGGCAGCCAAAGAGACTCCTCATTCGAATTGGTGGAAGATGAAGACTAAAAATTGTTCGACAAGTGGCACACCTTGGAATCTCTTCCCAATTCGAGTTGGCATGAATATTTTGGAAGGAATTTGAACCATGGAAGGCTTGGAAATTTTATAAAAGACAATAACAAAGAAGGAGAAGAGATTTTTATCATTTCTCATTTTTCATATTGGACAGCATAGCTTGTCCATGCTAGTGGAGTGTTTACTCTACTTGTCTTGCACCAATTTTGAGGGTGCAAGATTCTCATCCTAATTGGAAATTGGAGAGGCCATTCAGACCTTTCAGTTGGAGTTAAAATGGATTCATTTGTTTTAGTTTGAATCTATAGGGTTTCTCGTGATATTCTCTTCTTCAACTTGTTCCCACACCTTTCTCACATTTCTCTTCATATTTTGGCTCTTGGAGGAAGGGCGCACTTGGTGAGATGATGATCTCTTTGGGGAAGATATTATGGCCTAATTTATTTGTAATTTGATGTATTTACTCTATATTTTCTTCTTAGAAGAACCTCAGGTCGACATTCCAAGTGAAACTATGTAAAAATGCCAAACTATGTATGAATGGTGCCATTTTCCCCTATATCTTCTTGTGAGAGCTTGAAGTTGCTTAGTTTCTATTTATATCAGTCAATCTATGCGATTTTATTTATGTATGGAGTGACATTAATTTATTTAGGAATTATCATAAACATTACACAATTCATTGGAACAATTATCTTGAATTTCATAGGAAGTTGTGGAGTTTTACTAGCATTTCCCCATATGTTAAAGCATGTTTACAAATATCTGATTTATGGGAGTTGCAGAAGCCTCTAGGAACTTCTTAATGATGCATTTGGGATACCATTTAAGTCCTTTAACAATTCCATGTCTCTGATCTGAAATTTGGGAGGGTCGTACCTCATTTGGGAAGCCATTTTTGTCCCCTACCCTTGGGGGTTTGAACCTCGAATTTACTAGTAAATTTCCCTATTTTCTCTTGATTGTAAATGAATGTTGCATAAGTATTTTGAGAGTTTCCAAGAATCCATAAGCCTCATTTTTATGTCACAATTCCTTTCAAACACATTCAGTCCCAATTCAGAAGCATTTGGAGCCATTTGGAAGCATTTGAGTCATTACTAGTCTAAGGGTCAAATTGGCCAAAAGTGCAAATTTTCCTATTTTTTACAAATTCCTTATAAGGGACACTGCATTTTACCACATATTCCTCAATATATCTACGAAATTTCCTCTAAGTATCATTCTCTGGAACATCATGAATCAAAAGTTATAATGAAAATGCCAAACTAACTTGTTTAAAGATGATTTTTGAGTCATTTAAAAGCCCAGTCTTCCCAAGTTCATAAATTCAAAAATATATAGAGAACCAAGATCTGGAATTTTAACCATGTGTTATTTAAGATCTATTTTTCATCTCCTCCAAAGGGCACTATCTGAAACATTATGCTTCAATACTTATAAGGAAAATGCCAAGTTGACATGTTTGAAGGTTATTCAAAAACCCTAACTTTATGAGGTCATATATTCGGAGCTATAGCAAATCAGCATCTAAAATATTTACCTTAGGCACTCACAACTCTTGACATGTCTCCATCCCATAAAAATTTCACGGTCTTAAAATCCCAGAAACAAAGATATACAAAAAATTCTAAGATGACCTAAAACAAAAAAGACCAAGTAGAAATCATCGTAAGATGTCATCTTCCACTATAATTCATCCTTCACTTCATCTTGTGAGAATTCTATATAGGATCAATACCATGAAAGAATTCTAATAGCCAAGAATATTGAAGCAAAGAAGTAACTCAATTGATGGAAATGTCATCTCATGTATTATTCCTCAATATGAATACAATATATTATACATCTCAAGAGAGAAAATAGAATTCCTTAAAGGCAAGTTGAAAAACACAAAAAAGTAAGGCTTACTAAAAGCATAAAACCCCCTAGGTGTCAAAAGCACTTTCCAAAACTGTCTAAAGGCTCACAAATTGGCTATAGCTTTAGCTTTGGTTATTGTTACCTTTGCACTTTTTCATCCACTTTCAAGTTGCCAAAGGGATTCAAAGGAGTGGAGTTTGTTATTGAAGTGATCCAAGCTCATAGTTTTTGTATTCATGAACATATTTTTTAACCCCCTAGGTGTCAAAAGCACTTTCCAAAACTGTCTAAAGGCTCACAAATTGGCTATAGCTTTAGCTTTGGTTATTGTTACCTTTGCACTTTTTCATCCACTTTCAAGTTGCCAAAGGGATTCAAAGGAGTGGAGTTTGTTATTGAAGTGATCCAAGCTCATAGTTTTTGTATTCATGAACATATTTTTTAGATTCACTCCCTCTTTTGTGTTTATCGATCTCTATATTCATTGGACATTGCATAGATTGTATTTCATTTCCATCCAACCTTGGTTTTTCTATTACAATTTTGATTACTTGTCAATTCAATCTCCGTGGTTATAAATGTTTTTCAATTGTTTTTTTCATATTGTCAGGTATTTTTTATGTTTCTAAAATTTCTTCTATATGGGTTCTTGGTTTATTTGGGTTAGACATTGCTTATTAAAAGCGGTAGAGAGGAACGATGCAAATTTTGTCACTTTTTTGAGAAATTGGATGCATCCATGCCCAATACTCCAACTGCGTAGGGGTGAAGCTTAAAACAAATTTTATCTTGGGTAATTTACCCTCATTGTTGTTTCCACGTCATTTTCTTCACTATGCATTCGTGATTCGTCCAACGGGATCCCTACAAACATCTTCTGCAACATTTGCATTTGTGATTCGTTCATTGGGATCCTTATATGACCAGGCTGCTATGAATTTACATGTATGTGCATAATTTTGCACTATGGATTGGAGTTTCAAATATGTGTAGCATTTTAAATGTGGAGAACAAACTTAGATGTATGGTTTTAACTTTCCACAACCAAATTTTTTGAAATTTGTAATGCATTATGCGACTAGTCTATGGAGGCAAAGTATAAAATGACCCACACTAATGAACCAACAAAAAATCACACTTCTTAGATTGTACAACCTCACTGCCATTTTTCGCAATTTCCAAACCTTGGACGATAGAATTATGCAGATAATATGAAATGGGTTGTGTAAAAAAATAACACCAACCTTAGATGTTATGGCTACGGCATGTGATCTCTCCTTCTTTTCCTAATTTAATGTTTCATCTCAATGTCATCTTGGAATATTGATCTTGTTGTTTAGACTTCTCTTATCTCTTATGCTCATCTCTCCCTCTTCTTCATCGACTTTTTCCCATGTTACACTAGATCTTGTACAAACCCATCTACAAACAATGTCTAGAATTGGTATAATTGATCGAACAAGTGATTTATTCATATTGTAAGCTTTTTTATCTTTATGTTTTTTAAATTTATTCTATATGGATTCTTGGGTTATTTAACTAGCCCATATTAATATAACATTTCTTATTAAAGTTTATAGAGAGGAACAATGCAAATATTGCCACTATATTAAGGTCTCTGCCTTGTAATGTCACAATATCAGGGCGTTTTGGTTGTCTTTTATCCTACGCGTGAACTTCCTACATGTTAAACCAGCGAAATGCGTGTGATCCATTGGATTTGATTCCTCCGAGATCGACGGTGTTCTTTGCAAGTCAACTTCATGGCCTTCATGATTGCGCGTAGGGTCTTCTAATGCACAAAGGGGCTTCAAATGACCAAGGGAAAAGATGGAAAAGGCACTAAACAATTGAACGACTCACACCAAAAGTTTCAAACGTATAAAAATGTGGAGGAATAATGATGTAGTCCCACCCAGAATAAAATCGACGGTGAAAATGGGTTTCGGTGCTAGAAAGTGCACTGTGGTTAAAGTGGGAAAGGTGGAGTAGAAATTAAACCACTTACCATGTGGCAAGCATTGGTGGAGTCCTCTATGAAAAGTGGTTAAATTTAAACCGCTCATCGCAAGTTGCGAAACCACCTAAGCATATGTCATATAAAAGGTTTTTTCGAATTTTTAAACAATGATTTTGTCGCTTATTTCCTGGAGGAAAAGAAGACGTAGGAAACACGTCGTTGTCTTTGTCAACTAGAACAGAAGTTGACAAGCTCACTTCACAAGTAGCTCAAAACCCTCATTGTTTAGTATTTGTTTCCCAAAATGGAGAAAATCCAAGATCTTCTTCCCTTCAATGGAAGTTCACATGAAAACGAGGAGCTTCTAGTTGACAGGGAAAGGAATATTTTCGACTATGTTTTGTCTATATGTAGCATTTCACAGTCTAAAAAGAAATTAATGAAGTTTAATTTGCAGAGAAAGGATGTATTTAATTTTTTTGGTTCCTTTTCTGTATTATTTTTGTGTTGAATAAACCCTACACTTCCCCGAATTTGTTGGTTGATGTGCGGTGAATTATTCACAGGCCGAAAGGGTAATCATTAATGTAAATATGACCAAATTTCTATGCCGAGTAAATGCGCAGACTTTCCATGAAGTTCTATGTTTACCTCAAACATTTCCCAAAAATCCTAAGTTGTTTAACGAAGAAAATTTGGTAAAGTTTAATAGAAACTGTAGTCCGACATAAAAAGACAAGTTTTTATTACAAGTCTTAAAAGATGGTCAGCCACATGAAAACCTATCGTTCCCTTTGAGTATTGATATCTTTCAACGAGATAACCAGCTAGTTTTGTCCTTGTTGAGTCAAATTTTGTGTCTAGATAGTGATAAGTCAATCATGAAAGTTATGTTAGGTTTCTTTCTGCAAGTAATTTCACCCGAGTCACAATCGACTCCAGTGTGTTGTTTTAATTTTGGTGAATTCCTAGGTGAAGCGATTCATGTTCAGTTGGTAAATTTCCACAATTTGAAGCATTTCAGATATCAATGATATCTCTTAAACCTGTTCTTGCGTTCAAATATTTCGGAATCAAAGTTTCTTGGTACCATGTTTTCTCGTGACCTTCCTAAACAGGTCAATATGTTTGAGTTCACCAATACAATCATGGCAGAATTTTACAAAATTATTTTTAATGTTGAATTGCCATGAATATTGGAAGAAATGAAAGAAACTTTGCAGCCTACACCAAAAGGACGAATAGGTGATTGGTTCTTGTATAAAGAACATACTATAATTAGAGTGTATGGTTTTACTGGAGCACCATATATGTTGCTAGACTTTTTAAAACCAAGGGTTTTTTCCTTAGAATTTGTTAGAAAAAGGTTGCATTCAAAAGAAGAACATTTTGGTGCTTTCAAAAATCATCAAATGTGAAATTCCCTCTTAAATTTGGTCCATTCATCATTAAGACTAAGGAAGCCCTATCTGTAGTAGAAAAATTATTAAAGATCATGTATTTCCAAGAGGCTGAAAGGATTAATTATGATCCTCATCAAATTATATTGCAAAGGAGACAACAAACTAGAAACAAGTCTTTTGATCATCAAAAAGTAGAAGGATTAAAAGAAATGGAAAATTTATTCAAATTTGAACAAGATAAGAAAGAAGTGAATATGGAACAAACAGGAAATTTGGCAATGTTGGTTCAGACACCAACTATATATGATATCACCAATAAGAGAAGTATTTCAGAAGTTGATAGTATGGAAGTCGATGAAGAAGTTTCAAGAAAGAAATCAAAAGTGGAACGGCAGAAGGAAATTATTAGTATGGAGGAACGAGATTTAGATGTTCCAGAAAAAACTACTTTGATTTTGCAGCCACCTGCAAATATGCAGCAATATTCTTTTTCAGAAATAAAGGAATCTGGAAGCAACTCTCACTATAAGTCTAGATTTGATGTCCTTTCACAATATACATAAAAGAAGAAGCAATCTTTGGAAGAAACTCAAAAATTGTACCCTCAAGTATGAAGGTTGGTAGAACAATAAGTTTCCCTTCTTACAGTTGCGCATCCAAGAAGAAACACTATAAGCTTTGCAGTGGTGAATGATGAGAAATTTTCTGAAATGGAAGTTAAGCTTGCTGCGATTAATATACCCAATAAGATTCAATTTCATAAACAAATAGGAGATGTCCTGTATTCTGATTTATTACAATCCACTTTAAAAATTTCTAAATTGCAGTCTGTGATAGCAAAGCTGGAGAGTCAATTGAGGAGTGAGAATGAATAAAATAAAGTGAATTCGATGCAGATTAAAATACTACAAATGGAACTTGTGACCGTGGGAGCTGAGCCAGGGAACAACCAATGTACCAAAAGGATCCTTGATGAAAAATAAAAAGCCATTCAAATGATTAAGAAAAAATTGAAGGTGCCAAATAATCAACTTGTGCAATCTCCACAGTTGACAGCATTACAACAAGAAAACGAATCCATATATGAAGAAATGATAGATCACAAAGTTAAAATGTTAAAGTTACAAGATGAAAAGCATGCTTGGGAAAAAGAAAGGATTGAATTTTTGCCACAAATTTCACTGTTGAATACCAATTAGATTGAAATTGTGCAAGTGCCAGAGAAGCCAAGGTATCAATATCTATGTACGGATGAAGGACAAATGAAAAATTCCTCCACTGAGGAATTGATCAGTGCTATGTCACAAATTAGTCTAAAATATGTAGATATAGAATATTGAAAGCGGAAAACTATAAGTTGAAACAGGAAGTAATTCAAAATTCCGGAGAAAAGAAAAAGGCTTTGAGTGATAGAAATCAACTGCAAAGAAAGTTGATGAATTTAAAGATAGATTGGCAGGTCGGCTTCCATTACAAGGAGATAAAAACCTTATATGGGATGCGATATCAGTGGAAGTCACCAAATTCTGGTCTTATTTGAATTTTATTGCAGATAAAGATGCTATAGCAAACATAGCTTTCTAGAGGTGTAAAGTGGAAAACGAGACATGATGCAAAAGGCCTTCAGAAACAGCTCAAAATACAGTAATATTTTTAAACACTCTAACCCAATTAGATATGCAGAGTTTTGGAATCAAAGAAAAACCATCAATCATCATTTGGGAAAGAAGAATTATTGGCAAGCATGATCGTGTTAAATAAGTAGAAGACATGGCGCAACAGATGGTCCTTGAAGTTCAAAACTTTAAGGAATTATTTCTTCAGCCTTTTGAATGTGTTCTACCTTCTTTTTGGAGTGACAATGGAAAATTAATGACTCAAGAAAATTATCACAGTTTGATAGTACATGCTTGTATGGATAACTCGAAATTTGAAGGTTTGGTCAAAGGATTAACTGGAAAGACAATAATTGATCAATTGAATGATGATTTTTAAATACTTGAACAATTTATAATGATTAAGAAGGATCTGCCAGACGTATGTTACACATAAATTGAGCAAGGAGACGTCTGCCTTAAAAAATTACGTGGCATCCATAATTTACACGCTTCCCGTGAGATTTAACTTCATTAAACTCTCTTACAAGTCTTCTAAACCCAAATTCACTGCAGATTTTCGAAAAAGGACATTAAGAACAAATACACGCAAATGAAGCGGTTTCCTCGGCAAATTAATGAAGAATAATGGCATTGAATCCATGACTTGTTGCAGTTGTCCAAGAAAATATTGAGGGGCATCCAATCCCTAAGTTGGTTCGTTCATATATAATAGAAGGATTATCCACAAGTTCAACTACTATAGTCAATCATTTGTGTTGTATTGTTGACAGACTGGTTACTCTAGGAAGACCAACAAGAGAATCTCTCAAAGAATTCAATTCCACTAGCTCCATTACTTCTTCCATGAATAGATGCAATCCCATGAGATTTAATTCAACCACCAAAAGCAGAGAAAGAAATTCAAGGAAGGAGGAAGACATATATAAGATCGCTAACCTTCTGTGTTTCAGGATCAACGTCGCTTCCAAGGAGAAGCCATGCAGAATATGTAAGGAAAAGTATTCAAGGGCTGTTACTTGTGGTGAATGAATGTCATTCTGTTCACAGTAACCTGAGATCCGGTAAAAGGTTTCTTAATTGTTAGGAAAACCAGAAATACTAGTGTTTCCCTCTTTGTATCCACATGTTTTCCTTCCAGCCAAAACATCCATCAAAGTGGTATTTCCAACACCACTAACTCCCACTAATGCTGTAAGAATGCCTAATCTGAAATCTCCACTCACACTTCTTAACTGTTAGACAACACATTATGAAATATATATGAAAAAGATAAGGAGAGACATGAAGATGAACATGGCAGAAAAGGCTTTATATTAATGAGCTATTAAGCTATCTAGCATATGTACAAAGATGTACATATATATTACAAAAACACCTTAGGTGTCATGTAACTGCATAACAATTAGGTTAAGCTAGAACTAATAATGATTAATCTTTAACATCCCTCCTTAATCATAAGTTAGTTAGCGCCTGAAAAATGCCTCTACTTGACAATCCAGAATGTGTCAAGCAAATTTAGAGAGTAATAGCTGAAAATCTCTCTGACATAAAAACTAGCAGAACCTCAATTTTCTGCTAAATGGGTGGTTTTAGAATAACCACAAACCAACATGGATCTGACTCTGGCTCTGGCTACTACTCTGACTTTGGCTAGGAGGCTCTGGCTCAAGGTTCTGGCTCCGGGCACAAGTTCTAGCTCTGGCTCAAGTTTTGGCTTCCTTCTCGATTGACAGGGATTCGACACTGAACTATCAATCAATCTGCAATCCATCAAACTTTGAAACTTGAAGTCTAACAATCATCATTGTGTTCCCCCCTGTCATCTGAAAGAGGATAAGTTCTCTGAAAATGTAAACAAGCAGAACTGAACATGTTTTATGCTTAATTGGTGGTTTTAGGATGACCACTAACCAAGAGATGGTTTTATGATTACCACATGTCAACAACAATGAGGTGGTTTTAGGATTACCACTAACCATATCAATCAATGAGTTGGTTTTAGGATTACCACTAACCATGTCAATCAATTTGCAACAAGCAAAACCCTCATTTTTCTGCTTAACTGGTGGTTTTAGGATGACCACTAACCATGTCAATCACTGAGATGGTTTTAGGATTACCACTAACCATGACAATAAATTTGTATGTTCAGGAACACGCCTCATTACTTGTTTCCGATTTGATGATTTATACAAAGGCTTTAAAACAAACTTGGAACATGACTTTGGCATTGATATCCCCCCTATCAGTGACAAGTTATTAATTGCATTAACTTCATTTGACTGCTGAAATCTCTAAACATAAACAGGTTTAGAGTAGTTGATCCTCATTCATAATCTTCTGAAAATTCTAAACATAAACGGGTTCAAAAGGTGTATTTTTCTTTTGTTGTAGGTCTTATTTCACCCATTTTTAATAATCCAGCTCAATAATAGAAAATTTAAACTCAAAAGGGTGTTGGGTTCAACCAACAATGCACCCAATTACAATCATACTTCAATTCAACAGCATAAATATACTTACACTAGTAAGTACCAAAAAAAACTCACAAAAAACACAGAATACAAGTAAAAAATTTCTAAACACGAACAAGTTCAGAAAAGAAGTGTTGAATTGCTGTTTAAAAAATCTGGATGCTGGAAACTTTGTTTTAGTTTCTCTGGAAATAGCTACAATCTTCAATCTGGCTCCGATATCTTCAATTTGTGCTCAATAATACTGCAAAAATTATTTCTGGCTCTATCGCAGGTTTTGTTATCTTACCATGGGCTTTCTGATTAGCCGCATTCCTTCCTCAATAGCAAGCTCCTCTTCCGAGTGGATTGGAAGTTTGCCCCTTTCTCTTCACGATTTCCAAAATTTTGAATTGATATTTTCTTGAAATGATGATCAATTCTTTTGTTTTAATGATATCTTCATACCATAAAATAATCATTCAAAAACATAACGAGCACTTGCATAAATTATTTCACGTCACCGTGGATCTCTTTTAGGTTTTTTTTTCATCACACAAAATCCTTTTTCTTCAACTGCCCAACTACGTCTTCTCTTCCTTAAAGAGCTCTTTCATACACCGGTTTCTCTCTGCAATCTCCACGCTTAGCGATCTGGGCTTCTCTTTCACACACTGTTCATCACTCAGTCCGACACCAAAACTGGCAATATAACTGGAAAAATACGTTCTACAGGAGTTTTGAGCAAAAAAGATTCTCACACAAATGTCTTCTCTGTCCTGGAAACGCTGGCACAACTTTGACTCGGTGGCTTCCTCACTCTCAACAATTTCTCTATGTGGCTCTCTTCAATTTAGTCTTCGTCGGTTTCTATTTCTTTCACAGCTCTGCAAATTTCTGGAAACCTCCATGCATATATATATATTTTTAAATGTCAGAGTTCTCTGTCTGCAGCGGGCCTTTCTACCTTCATGTGATGGATTCTTTTTTTTAAATGTGACCAAACTCAAAACCAATTGTAATTTACCTTCACAATTATCCTCGAGTCGCTTCATAAACCTGCATTGAAAAGAAGATTCTTCATTGAACTTCTTCATGCGAATCCTCACAGCTATACTTTTAAATGCGTCACATAGACTTCTCATGCAACGGGAAGATTCAAGATTTTATCTTGTAACGGTTACTTCTTTAATCTGTCAGAGGGGCACGGGATTTTCTTCACAGTCAACCAATACTTTTTCTGCAGGAAGCCTCCATTCGGACTCTCTTCCGAAGTTTTGTATTTCTGTTCACATCAGAAGTTTTGTATATCTGTTCACATCAGTATATTTCATGCGACGACTAAGCTATGAACCTTGCTCCACAAAAATGCCCTTTACGCAATCTGCACTCAACCTTTCTCCCTTCACGGACAACCAGCTATTGCAAACAGAGATGGCTGGCTCTATTTTTTTTTTAAATAATTTAAAAAAACTTTTAAACAATCTTTACCAATTTTAAGTGACGTTGTCACAATCCAGGCAATCTCCCTTCCACTGACTGCTATGGAAGAATCTTCATCCATAGTGCCATCCTTTCAGACTGAATAATGGATTTACAAGGCTTCTCTGAAATGCATGCGGCTATGTCCTCCTTCACAAGAGACTTCATTATCTGGCGCGATTTTCTTAATACGGATTTCATGACTCTCTGTGATCTACACCCGCTCTGATACCACGGTTAGAAATTACATTATGAAATATATATGAAAAATATAAGGAGAGACATGAAGACGAACATGGCAGAAAACGCTATATATTAATGAGCTATTAAGTTATCTAGCATGTGTACAAAGATGTACATATATATTACACAAACACCTGCAGCGGTACCACCTCCGCGTGGTGGAGGATTTGCGGCTCGTGGGCGAGGGGTTGGCCCTCGAGATGACGCCATAGAGGGTGTCAGACAGACCTCTGTTAACACCCAAAAAGTGCTCACTAGCTCATTTCCCTATTCACATGACCCATTTGTCCACTTTTTCACCATCTGAGCCTCTGAAACCAACAAAAGGTCACCAAAAGACCTGAGTACACCCCTTTTTCCATTAAAAAAGATTATTTTTCCTAAAAAAGCATAAAAAACCCTCAAAAAGGGTCCAAATTCCCAAAAATATTAAAAAGGGAATAAAAATATTAATTTTATTCAAAAAAGGAAAAAGGAGGGAAAAGTACCTAAACCATGTTGGTCAATACCATTTGGTTTTCACAAAACCACAAATGGTATTCCCTACCACCAAAACCTATAAAAAGGTGGTAGGGGCTCCTCATTTCACATCCATCCATTACCTCATCTTCATGCTGCCGAAATCTTCCCTCAGCATTTTGGCCATTGTAAGCAACCTTGGAGAAGGAGACCTCTTGGAGCTTGGAGCTACTCATCTTGGGAGTTGCTCAACATCAACCTTCACCATTGAAGGTATTATCGCAAGCACTTGCTTGCCCCCCATTTTTCAATACAAATTCATTCTTTAATATTTTCTTGTTCTTGTTTTTTAAATGTTTACACTATTTGCTTATATTCTTGCATAGATCCAGGATTAGTTTTGTTTAGTTTAGTTTCTTGTTTAATTCTATTGAAACTGCTGCTACTAGTTAGTAGGTGCCCATAGCACTAAGCCTGGTTGCAAAACCGGGCCAACAGTTTTTGGCGACTCCACTGGGTTTGAACAATAGATCTCTAGTTTTGCTTTTAATCTTAGTTTTTTATTAGTTTTTAACCTTTAGATCCATAGATCTGCCATCTTAGACAGCAGATCCATTGCTGCTCTAAGTTTTGGCCCCATCTATTGCCATTAACAGCCCGGAATTCTCATTTTTTGGGTTCGTTTTTAGGCTTCCGTGCACGGCTTTCGCCTCGCAGTTTGTAGCCTCACAGTCGCGCGGTCCATCGCGGCTTTTGGGCTTTTTTCCGCGCGGTTCACCGCGGCTTCGCGGCTGGTTTCCACGCTGCACATCGCGGCTTCGCGGTCATTTACCGCGCTGCACATCGTGACTGCGCGGCCCTTTTCCGCGCGGTTCACCGCGACTTCGCGGCCTATTTGCGCGCTGCACATCGTGGCTTCGCGGACATTTTCCGCGTGGTCCATCGCGACTGTGCGACCGAAACCCGCGCGGTCCATCGCGGCTTTTCTGTCAAAACCCGCGCTGCTGATTTTTTCATTCGGCCATTTCGATTTTAAAAATTAATTTTTACTGTACTTTCTACCCACATAGCACATTTTTACAGTATTAAATTCTGCATATTTTACAGCCTTGAAAAATTTTTACTATTTAAAATGCATATCTAGAAGTCTTTTTAAAAATTTTCAAGAAAGTGAACGAAGGACTTATTTTGCATTTTTATCTAGATTAAAAAATTTCCCGTTTACTTCTTTAAAATCTTGCCCTTAGCAATTTCCTTGAAAGAAGAAATCCATTTATTTCTTTAAAAGAAGTATATTGTTTGCTTTCATAATTCAAAAGATCCTTTGTTTTTTGAGTTGATATTTGCAAAGCAATTTAATTTCCATTTATTTGAAAAAGTCATAAATATTTGCTTTTTTATTTTCAAAAGCTCCTTTATTTTTTGAAAATTTCCTGTAAAGCATTTACCTTTTTCAAGTTCAGTTTACAATACCTCACGTGCACTCACTCGATCACTTAATTGAACTGAGCCTTAAAACTTACCATAATTGCAACACACTTTTAACCCCACTTGGGGAACACTAAAAGAACCTTGTAGCTAGGTAGTATTGAGGGGATAGGTGTTCCAATAACACCCCTCATTTATTACATCTGAGACATAGAAGTTGTCCAATTAGGGAGCTAAAATCTCTTAGTATTTATTGGCGCGATCACAACCGGTTTGTGGGAAGGCCTCCCCCCATAGGAGGGTTGAAGTTGCGAGGATGGTTCCGGAAGCTTGAGTGGAATACCGAAATCCATTCAGTAACTGAAGGGCTACCATTCGCAGTTCTCGGGATATCCCTGTATTGGGATATTGCGATCAAGGACCAAACGGCAGATTTACCTTTTCTCGACGCGTCATGAACGGAGTATCCTAGTAGTCTTTCTTTAGGATTGATTACCTGGTGTCCCTCCCGGTAGGGGGATATCTAGCCGTTGTCTCAAAACTCATATTGTCTGACTTGGATTTCATCACCTTGCAGAGGATATCGTTTGTTTGAGTCACAATACTTTTAGTTAGGTGTTTGCATGATTCAACCCACCTTTGGTCTAGTTACACCTATTTTTTCTAGAAGCCGTTTGCATGTTGGTACTCTGACCATTTGTTGCATTCCTCCACTTATTGTAGCACAGCTGCTAGAATAAGTGCCTTTTTTTAGGTTGATTTTTTGGCCTGAGAGCCTTCTTTTTCACTCCCCTTCTTGCACCCTTGGTTGCATTAGGGTTTTGAGTTTTTATATATATATCACCACCTGATACTTAAACAGATTTTTTACACAAAAACTTAATTCTCACCATTGAGAATTTTAGACGCTCTCGTCGTCTACAGGGCGAACTCCCAGAGTTTAGCCTACTTGGCTCTCCACGTCACCGACGCAGAGCCTTATCCCTTGATTCGACACATCATCGGTCAACCAGACGGTCATCCGATTCTGACACGCCTCACTTCACATCTGATTCTAAGGCAGAATCCGAAAACTACGTTGTATTACCACCAACCACCATTATGGCTGGAACACCATTTGATCCACTATTTACCAGCACCATAGGTGAGACATCCACAGACCCTTCTGCTGCGGTGCCATCCATGGAAACAACCACCCCCTTGAGTATGCCCAACATGGGCAACACTCCACATTTAGGAATGCCCAACATAGGGCCACCTCCTGTTATAGGAATTCCCAACACAAGGCCACCACCTGTTATGGGTATGCCCAACATAGGGGTCACACCCCCTCTGGTTTCCACAAACCCTATCCCAAGAATCCCTACTGCTATTCCTAACTCAAGTGTAACCCATGTTGCACTTGGAGGCGCTGGCCCATACCAGACTACACCTATTGGAGGGCACATACCCTCCATACCTAGCATACCTTTACGCCCTACTGGACCCCTACACCATACCACAATGACTAGGCATGTCCCAGTTCCAGTCACCACATCTGCTAGCTTACCATACATGGCGAGTCTGAACCTGCCAGACTTAGCTAGGCTCACCAATGACCCCATCAGACACGATCCTGCGTGGCCTCACATGCCCACCAAACTCCCCTCTAATATACCTAAGTTTGAGGGAAAGGCAGGTGAGGACCCCCAGAACCATATCATGTCCTTCCATTTATGGTGTTCCTCCAACTCCATAGTGGACGACTCAATCCGCCTCCGGCTTTTACAGCGCACCTTCACTGGCTCTGTAGCTAAGTGGTATATCGAGCAGCCTCATGGGACGCATGCCACCTTTACCTCCCTTGCCTCGACCTTCCTGCAGTTTTTCCAGTTACCTATCCGCTATGATGTAGGAGTCAAGATCCTACTGTCTTGCAGACAAACCACGGCCACCCACATCACTGACCACATTCATGAGTGGTGTCGACGCCGAAGCCTCTGCAAAATTAAGTTAGACGACCGTATCTTCTTAGATTGGTTCCTAAAATCCCTCCTCCCTCTCATTGCGAAGGATGTGGCATCTGAAAGACCCCAGTCTGAAGAAGAGGCCATCCTCAAAGCCCAACAGTTTGATCTCATTTACGCCCAATCGGGTTATCTATACACAATCATACCGGACGCCCCACGAGGCAACTCTTCACGTAGTGACGCACCGGGGGCATCACATGCCGCTGATGGAATCATTGGCCAAATCACACCGCAACCTAAACGTTTCAGCATGGTGAGCACCATGCCCGCCCCAGACCTCTCTAGGGCTACATCTAGTTCCGGAGCGACAACTTCTTATGCTCCAACAAACCAGACCCATCACATTCATGGACCCTCTTGTCCGCAACATTGCTATGGGCAAGCGCCATCAGCATATGTACCTTCTACATACCATATCCAAACTGTTACACAGAACCCCATTCAGTTCTCGCCACAACAGATGCAGTACCCACAGCAAGCTGCACCAGCTAATCCACCACATCCAATAGCTAAGGGGTACCAACAACCCCAACAGGCAGCTGGACCACCTCCAGCTCCACCAACATATTATCCACCGCAACCTGCTCCTGCACCTACGGCTCCCCAGAATCCCCCCAATGCTCAAGGGCATGTGTACGCACAACAACATCAGCCCCAATACCAAAATAACCAACGCAACCAGGGTGGGCAACCAAACCACGGAAGAGGACGTAACCGTGGAAACAACCAAAACCATAACCAAGCTCCACAACCTACCCATCCTCCGCAAAACAATAATGCGGCACCTGCTCATCAGAATCCTGATCGGCCACCTAAGCAGGCCAAAAATGCTAATTTACGAACAAACCATCCTTGTTCTATTTGCGGGGTCTATGGCCACTATACCCACGCTTGCCCACATCTGGAGCGAGCTCAACAACTATGGACAGATGACGCCCATCGTCAAGGGCAGGCGGCTCCTCAGCCGCCACCCAACCCTCCACCACCTCAACAACAACCTTTGGTGCTACAAAACCCTTTTCCAACACAAGGAGTGGTGAACACTCAGCCGTTAGCTCCCCCACAGGGCAACGTGCCACCACAACAGATCACTTATGCCGCCCCTGATCAACCAATGTTTGATACAGGTACTCACCACTTATTGATGATGTCCACGGCCGATGTCAACATCCAGACACGTAGGAACCAGTATGGCCCTACCTCGGAAGTCCCCCCCGCCAATAAGGATACTAACGCTCATCCCACTGATCAAACGTTACGTATACCACCACTTCCACTCGATGGCGCCTCTAAAGCACCTCGTTTCCCACTCCACCATATCAACAACAACCCCAATGCACAGGCTGTGTCAAATTACAACATCGTCGATGATTTAGCTCAGTCCCCCGCAGCCATGTCTGCGTTAGAAGTCTTAAAAAACTGTCCTACGCAGCGCAAGACTTTGCTTTCCGCCATTGGGGCGATTGACCCAAATGATTCGAAATTGATGACCTTTGATTTGGACCAATCCGAACCACGTCTGCCTTCCACCATAGTAGTCCAAGTTTCTGTTTTTATTCGGAATCTTGTCATCCATCGATGTATCATCGACGAGGGTGCCTCCACATGCGTCATGTCCACATTTGTTTGGCAGAATTTGGGATCCCCTACTCTCCAGCAATCCACCACTGCATTGCGGGCCTACGACGGCCGGTCAGCTCAACCTCAAGGTCTACTACCCAAGGTCCCCGTCCAATTGGGTGGGAAAACTGTGCTCATCGACATAGAGGTCATTAATGCCCAACTCGATTATAACCTTTTACTTGGCCGCAGTTACATGTACGCCATGAAAGCGGTTGCCTCATCCATTTTTCGTACCATGATGTTCCCCCACGAGGGACGCGTGGTCAAAATCGACCAACTCACCTACTATGATCCCAATGCCCTTGCAGCACCCGAAAATGTTCTTCCCATGATTGAACAACCAGCTTCTAGTGCAACTACCTCCTTTGTTTCTTCTGTGGGACCCGGACTTTACTCAGATACACCAATGACCTCTACATTCCAAGCCATTCCACCACCATCTCCGGAGACCCACGTCGCAAACCTCTGTACTCTTTCACAGAATACACAAACACCCGGTAGTCAACCACCATTGGTCCCTAGTCACATCGGTGTTACACCCATCCACACCATCCCCTTTTTATTTCCTCCTTCGGGTGTAGTAAGCGCCCCGGTTATGGCTACCCTTAGTCTACCGGGTTAACATTGGGATTACCTGTGTGGTATATTTCGCCTTCCATTCCACCGCCGACACCAAATGTCATCCTCCAACTTGTACAACCTATTGTTACCACTACTCAACCTCCTCCTGGTGTCACAATCCCTTCCTCGTCGACGAAACCATCTCCTGGTCTCACGATCCCTTCGTCATCAACGAATCCTCCTCCTCTTGTCAAGCCCACTGGGGGCAGAGGTCCACAACCATACACTGCTATACCACCCCCTAAGGCAGTCAAACCCCCACCGGTGTTTCGAGCTCCTCCCAAATGCTCTTTGTGCGATGAGATAGGCCATCCAACTCATTAATGCCCACAGCTACCAACACTCCAAGAACATATGAATATGTTGGACGATGACACCGGCATCCCAGTCGTTAGACTTGAGCCACCTCCTCAGCCTCGCGACAGATCACTGTGCACCAACCATCCTTGTGCCATATGCAGTGTTTACGGCCACTACTCTCACCATTGTCCTCATCTCCCTGACTATAGAGTAGCATTGTACGAGTTAAACAACGTAGATTTGGAGATATCTCCTCCCCTCATCGAGGAGATCTACCCCCCGCCATCATCCTCGTCGGAAGAAGTCAATACAATCTATATGATTTCAACAACTTTCAAACCAAAACCCCTTGATCTATGATCTGACAACTTCAATAATGATGAGCAAATTTTGGAGACACTCACTGCACCCGACTACCCTTGGGATGATATGCATCATCGCTCGTACTTCCTACTGGAAGCGTCTACATCCACCGCATCCAACCAGCTATCGGTCGAATCGAAAGATTTCATACCCACTAAGTTCGATAGGTTAAAGGACCCTATCCCAGCACCGGATGCCTTTGAATAAGGGAACATGTCCAACATTTCCCCCACTATACAGATAGATATTTCCACAACACCTGGGAAACCTGAGCTCATCTCGCTGGGCGCATCTTGCACTCAAGCAGAAACTCAGGCGTACAAAAAGCTCTTTCAAGAGTTCCGTGATGTCTTTGCCTGGTCCTATATCAAGATGCCTGGTCTCGACCCCGCCATCATAGAACACCACATTGATACATGGCCTGAGGTACCCCCTGTTTGCCAGAAACAGCGACCCATTCATCCTTCCAAACTCCCCTCCATTAAAGCTGAGGTCGAGAAACTTCGCAAAGCAGGATTCATTTATCCTATTCCGTACACCACCTGGGTGTCAAACCCCGTTCCCGTCAACAAAAAGCAAGGCACCCTTAGAGTATGCACTGATTTCCGTGACTTAAACCATGCTTGTCCAAAAGACAATTTCCCCACGCCATTCATTGACCAACTCATTGATGAGTGTGCGGGCCATGAGGTCCTATCTTTCATGGACGGGTTTTCCAGATATAACCAGATTCACATCCGTAAGGAGGATCAGTACAAGACTGCCTTCACCACCCCATGGGGCACCTTTGCATACCACGTCATGCCATTTGGCCTTAAAAATGCTGGTGCCACTTTCCAGCGGGCCATGACCTATTGCTTTCACGACTTGGTCCATATCCTGCGAGTCTACCTTGATGACCTCACAGCTCGTTCCCAAAACAATCAGACCACCTTAACGACCTTTGGCAAGTTTTCCTGTGTTGTCGCAAATATAAAATCCGCTTGAACCCACACAAGTGTGTCTTTTGCGTCCCGGCAGGCCGGTTGTTGGGTTTCATTGTTTCCCAAGACGGAATCACTGTCGATCCCCTGAAAGTCAAAGCCATCTTAGAACTTCCGCCTCCTTGCACGCTTCGGCAGCTCCAGAGTCTACAAGGGCGGTCCAATTTCCTTAGGCGTTTCGTTCCTGATTATGCCACCAAAGTCCACGGGTTCTTATGCTTACTTCGTACCCACATACCCTTTGTTTGGGATGAGCAAGCAGACACGGCTTTCGAAGCCCTCAAGAAAGCTCTCACACAAGCCCCCTTGATATCCCCACCGGATTTATCTCAAGACTTCACCCTTTATGTCTCAGCATCTGAATATGCTGTGTCCAGAGTTTTGGTCCAAGAAGATGCCTCCCACCAAGAGCATGTGATTTATTACATCAGCCAGACCTTGTCTGGCCCACCTCTGCGTTACCCATACGAGGAAAGATTAGCCCTAGCTGTAGTATTTTCCGTACAAAAATTGCGACACTACATTCTACTCAGTCATACCACGGTCGTGGCCGACTCCAACCCTATGGTCTATCTCCTAACCCGGCGGCTCCTACAAGGTCGTGTTGCTAAATGGGTCATTATCCTCCAGGAATATGACCTCACTTTCAGAACTCCCAAAAGCACTAAAGCCCTCGCGCTTGCTCACCTCATCACTAACCTCCCATCCTCTTCGACATCACCCGTTATCCAAACAGACCTGATTGACGAGCAGATCTTCATCATTTCGTCTGACGACCCTTGGTATGGAGACATTTTGACTTACCTTCGTACGCAAAAATTTCGACCACACATCGATCGTGACGGACGCCGTCGCATACGACACCACGCCCCCCGATACCTCTTGTTAGGGGACGTACTTTACCGACGCGGAATTGATACCATCCTACGCCGATGCCTATCCCATAGTGAGGCAGAACAAGTCCTGAATGATTGTCATAGCGGTGCTTGCGGAGGCCATTTCTCCGGCATGGCCACCGCCCAGAATATCATTCGGGCAGGTTATTTTTGGCCATCATTGTTTACTGATTGCATTACCGCAGTCAAGCATTGCCAAAACTGCCAACTCTTTTCCCCCAAAGCAAGAACCCCCCCCGCCCCCCTTCATCCAGTTATCACTGTTGGACCATTCTGCAAATGGGCCATCAACTTCCTCGACTGCAACCCCACGTCAGCCGGCGGTCACAAACACATCGTTGTGGCCGTAGATTATTTCACCAAGTGGGTAGAAGCCATGCCGACCTATAATTGCAAAGCCGACACTGCAGTACGGTTTTTCTTCAACCATGTTATCACTCGTTTCGGAGTGCCGAAGCAACTAGTCTCTGACCACGGCTCTCACTTCGAAGATGCCGTCTGGAAAGAATTATCAACCATGTTGAAATTTGAACACCATTTCTCTTCCGCCTACGATCCCCAAGGAAACGGCCAAGTCGAAGCGATCAATAAAATTTTGAAGACCATCCTCAAACGTACTGTAGACAAACACAAATCCAATTGGCACCACATGCTTTTCCCCGCACTATGGGCTTACCGCACCTCAACCAAAACCGCCACCAGTTTTACCCCTTTCCATTTAGTTCACGGTGTCAAATCCGTTCTCCCTATCGAGTGCCAGATTCCAGCTCTACATATCGCCATTGAACTCCTACCGGACACTTCCCCAATTGAACAACGTCTACTACTCCTAGAGCAAGCCGATGAAGATCGGCGCACAGCCATTCAAAACATGGAAGCAGCCAAACAACGATCCAAACTAAGTTACGACAAACACGTCCACCCCAGAACCTTTTCTGAGGGAGACCTTGTCCTCGCTTACGATCAAGCTCATGATAAAACCGGAAAGGGAAAGTTTGTATCTATGTGGCAAGGCCCTTACATCGTACACACTTGCCTCGGGCAGGGGGCATACATTCTGACCGATTCAGAAGGCAAGGCCCTTACATCGTACACACTTGCCTCGGGCAGGGGGCATACATTCTGACTGATTCAGAAGGCAATCCCCTACGCAACCCACGCAACGGGTTGTACCTTAAACGATTTTACCCATAGAAAATATGATGGACACCACCGTCCATTCTAGTATAGGCTTACTTTTTCTTTTTTTTTTCACAAAAATTCAAAAACCTAAATATTTGTTTTTCTCTGCATGACCACAGATGGATCCTCTTCCACTCTGCTATGTCGGTTTCGCTGATGGTGCAAGCCGTTGGTCTCCCAATCTCGCCTCCGCAGCTTGGGTGATATACTCCCCTTCACATGAGTTATTTCACATAGACGGAGTATGTTTAGGTGCCGCCACCAATAACCAAGCTGAATACGATGCCGTGACCGGTCTCCTGGCCGCAGCTCTCCAAATGAGCATCAGTCACCTCAACGTTTTCTTGGACTCACAGCTCCTAGTTTCCCAGCTCAACAATGATTACCAGGTACGCGATCCCTGTCTTCTCAGAAAATTCCTGCGCACTAAACAAATGGTTAGACAGTTTGAATCCATTTCATTCACACATGTCCCAAGACACCTCAACAATGTAGCAGACCATATGGCCAACAATGTCCTTGACTGGCACACCAATCACATCATGTCATATCCATAAACAAAATGCATCCACGTGCATAACATGTGCCTCCACGGGCATATCCATAAACAAAATGCATCCACGTGCATAACATGTGCCTCCACGGGCATATCCATAAACAAAATGCATCCACATGCATAACATGTGCCTCCACGGGCATAAACAAATAACAAAATAATGCATCCACATGCATAACATGTGCCTCCACGGGCATACATAAATAACAACATACTACATCCACGTGCATAACATGTGCCTCCACGGGCATATACAAAAGACAAATGTGCATCCATGTGCATACACGACAATATATCCAAATATATATCCACATATATATATAAACCATAATAGTCAACATGTCATAGGTGCCCTCAGCACCCGATATACAAAAATACATCTATCGTACAAAAATGATTCCCCATATGCTCATCAGCATTTGGGGGTAGATACAATATCATCTACTCAGCAGGATCTCTAGGCTCCTCCGGCTCCTCCTCTACTAGCTCCGCCGGGTCAGGTCGAGCCAGAACTCTCTGCTCTGCCGGCCTCGCTGGATCATCCCGCAGACGTCTCATCCCCTCAGCCGGCCCTGTCGGATCATCTCGTCTACCGCCCCTGTGCTCCGCCACAAACACCACTGTCCTCAACAAGAGCGACCGCCACTCAGGTGGCGCACCGAAGCAACCCTCCAAAATATCCCGATCCAGGTCTCTCCAACCATCCTCAGGGAGTCCTGCTAAGATCCTGGCAAAGGTCTGTCTGACACCCTCTATGGCGTCATCTCGAGGGCCAACCCCTCGCCCACGAGCCGCAAATCCTCCACCACGCAGAGGTGGTACCGCTGCAGATGGATGGGCGACCACCATCGCTCGCCCACGAGCCGCAAACACCTTAACTGACATGTAACCGTATAAAAGTTAGGCTAATCTAACTAATAATGATTAATCTTTAACATTAACCACTGCAGCCACCGAAACCGCTAGTAACCAAAAATATACAGGCCCACTGACAAACAACAGCCAAAGAAAATGAACGGGGAACCAGTTCCTCCCAGGAGCACCCGCCAAAAGGAAAGACGAATGAGCACAAGAAGAAGCTCTTGTGGATAGGAACAACAACACTAGTCTATCCAAGTCTATAAAGCATCGCGAGAATGCAACAAATTTTCCAAAATCATTTCCACTAAAAGCATAGGGAAAGCCACATTCTTTGCATCAACCACATAACTTGCACATATTCCTTGCACTGTCCAAATAACTTGCACACATTCCTTGCACCGGCCACATACACTGACCTCTGACCTCGTAGAACAAAAAACTGAGGTTAGCGTCCAACGAAACCTCGAAATACCACCACGGCCTCGACCTCGTACCATTTCATTTAAAATTGACATATGCTACTTATATTCCTATTTTAATGATGACCCAGGTGGATATTGGTGGCGACCCACCTCTTCCAATTGGCTCAAAACAGTCTCCAGACACTTTTGGTAATTTGTTATTTTTAGCAGTTTTTCGGGTCCTAAACTTCCGGAACCGTTTTGAGGCCCTAAATGAAATTTTTTAGCGATTTGGGGGGCCAAATGGCTTCCGTTGGCATCCATTTAGCTTTATTCAAAAGTTGTAAATCTCAGATAGACCTTTCCAACGGGCTACCGAGCGCCCCAAACGGAGATCGTATGCAAAAGTTATGACCCCGGGAAGTTGATTGTTCAACTAACCACCTTGGGGCCGCAAACTTTATGACGGTTCATCTTCTAGGGTTATGTTTTTGGATGTTTGGGATTATTTCCCTCATTCTTATGATAAATAGGCCCTTTCGGCCTCTCTTTGTATTCATCTTGGCACGAATGAGCATAGCGGCCACATCTCTTCTCAGAGATAGCTACCACTATTCTAGCTATTGTATTTTACAGTCTGTTCTATTTCCACTATTTAATAGAATATGTGTTTACTATATCACTGTGTTATTTGCAATATATCTCTGTATATGATTCTATATATGCTATCTTTTGTTTCATTCCCACATAAATCCGAATCAAATGGAAGCTTTGTGTGTAAGCATATTTACATAAACTTGGCGTGTGTTCACACATTCGAGAGATAATTCGAGGGATAAGGCGCATATGCATAATACATGCCCATTTATGAGGTGCAGTGAACTAGATGCAACAATTTTCAATGCGGTAAAAGTATCCAAGGAATCGACAGGTTTTTAAAGCTTCAAGGAGATTTCATATGCTTTTCTGAAATCTGTCACTCTATCAGTGCAAAGAATGGCGTCGACTCGTCGTTAGGGGTGGGAAACAATTCCCGAGGCTGACATTTTTTTTTGAGCGAATCACATTGCACATAAATAATTTGTACTAAAATTAATTTAATAGAAAATTTGTCTAATAATGTATAACCATAGAAAATGGGAAATATTTAACTATAAAACAAGATTAATTACTTTAATTGAAAACTCTATAGTTCCCTGTGGGAACATAATAAGTTAAATAAATGTAGGGTATTTTAAACACAATGAGTGGATGAATCACCTTTAAGATTCTTCAATCTTTTCTTGAATGTTTAACTAGTTATTGATTAACTAAGGTCTTTTCTCTAAGGAGCCACTACGCTTTATAGATTATAGTTTGCTACATTGCAATGAGGCTAAGATTATCTCACACATTTTTACAAATTATAATCATGCAAAAGAGTGATAAAAAAATGTTTTAGATAAGAAATAATTTCTTCTTGAATAAAATTTTATTGAAAGGTGTTTTAATAAGGAATGTTTATTTTATTAGACTTCATCATTTTATAGGTTTTATAGGTTTTTAATATTGTATTAAAGTTATTATTTTGATTTTTTTATAAAAATTTTATTATCAATTTCTATTCAATAGTTTTGAGCTCATGCTTGTTTTTATAGAGCAAATTTTAATAACATAACTATTTGTTGGATGAGCCTAAGTCGGCCTGTCGACTAGGTCCTCCATACGACTAATTGTAATATATGTCGACGGCTTGTGTCGACCAATAACATGTCGAGTCGGTGAGTTGAACCGACAGGTAGTTATGTAGCTGTCTATCAATTATATAAATAGGCTAGTGAGTTGATCTACATGATGATTAGAGACTATTTAGATATTTGTCATATATTCATCTCTTATGTCCTCAACAACATAATTTGGTCTGCAAATTAATTGCTCATTCCTCCTGGGTATACCAAAAAGATCCTCTCTCAAAATTCCATCCTTCACATTGCATTCCTTTTTGACATCAGAATTCCGAACCTCATCACTAGGGAGCTCAACCACTCTGAACTTTTCACTAGAAGTGGCTTCCATATCATATTGAAATAATGACACATAAAAATCAGAATTTAATAACTCACCAGGTGTCATGTTATCCTCCTTATGAGGTGGAGTGTTGGTGGTTTGGCCTTCCATCCATTTCTCATTTTCAGTTTCTGTTATTGCCAGAACTTCTTCTTTCCCCATGGATATTGCACCCACCAAACCTTCATCAATGGGAATATCCCTGTCCCCCACATATATGTGAGAATACACATCTTTAGATGCTTCCTCACACTTAAAACATTCCTCAATAGATTCTCTTTCGTCCATGTAGGTATCCTACAAACACCCTACTAGTGATTCAGCTTGGTCACTACATTCACCCTTATCACCAAGGATATGAAGGTCAACTTCCAGGGAATCCCTTATGCAGTAATTGTCTTTTGATGTGGCTGCAACATCATCATGACACAATTTAGTACAAAAATCTGAAAGTGGTCCATACATTTGCATCATGCTTCTGTCTTCAATGGGTGGGGTTATGGTGCCTTGTTCACGCCGTGTTCTACCACTGATTCTACTAGTTCACATCTAATTGATGTGTGGTCAATTTCTACTTCCTTGTGAAGCTCATGTGGTCTCTTTGGATCTGATTTATGTTCTACTTTTAGATCTGATCTAAAATATGGTTCTACACCCCTAACAGTACCAATCTCATCCTAGATGATCTTGAGATCCTCATCATAGAATCTTGCAGCAGATTTTTCTTCCATTTTGTCAACAATCTCATGATTGGGTTTTGGGTCCTGTTTCTCCTTGGTTGTCTTAGGATGAAGATTCTTAGAGGATCTTCTTCAAGAGGATCCAAAAATTCTTGTGAAATTCACATGCATCCAATAAAGTTTTCATATCTTTCATTAACTCTTCCATAGGAGGAGGTTGACCTTCGACTATGGAACATGCAAATTTTTTCTTGAATAGGGCTATCAAAATAACCATAGTCTCTTCTTCCCATCATGATATCATAGGAGATGCTTGTGGAAGGTACTTCTTGGGTATTCTCTTCCTCATACTATCCACAGTATTTTTCATACTGCTCATCATAATTATCATACTCTTCATAAAAATAATCTTCCTCCTCATACAACTCAAAGTCTGAATCTTCCATG
The DNA here is from genome assembly GCA_027924585.1 of Larix kaempferi. NCBI lineage: Eukaryota > Viridiplantae > Streptophyta > Pinopsida > Pinales > Pinaceae > Larix > Larix kaempferi. The sequence goes on along the minus strand of BSBM01001654.1, from coordinate 99,428 downwards.
ACATGGAACTAATTTCACAACTACAATTTGAAAATAGTGTTGAGATACTTTTTTCACTGAGATTAACTTTCCACAAGCTGAGCCAAGGAAAGTGCTCTGATACCACTGTAATATCCTAGCCAAGATTTGACTAAGATAATATCTCCAACTCAGAATTTTAATAAAAGTTCACTAGATAATTTTGTGGCAAATCTTTCAAATTGAATAGGAGGTAAGTGAGGGGTACTGGTGTAAAGACTGAGGATGGTGGGATGAAAGTCCGATTCTTGGATTTATATGGGATTAGGTGTAGCAGCATCAAAATATGGTTTTAGCAGAAGTCCTTGGCACAAGGTACTAGAGCCATTCACTTTTCAACAATAGAACAAATCTATTACCTACTTCGAGACTTCCTGGGCTTCTAGCATATGCCAACAAGACTGGGTAAGGGTTAATGATGTTTAGGACAGAGATATATCAGTCATGCAACTCATAAAGGTATTCTGGAATAAATATTGGATGGACTTGGAAAGGTTTGGAACAATTTGGGGATTATTTGCACATGGTGGACTGCTGAGCTAGTAACATTACAGGCTTTCCAAAATGAGGCTAAAGGAATCCAAATTCTTATTACAGGGACAGATATGGGTACTAGACTGATTTAAGGACTAGCTCCAACTGACAAAATGTAAAAATAGTGATTGAAATAGATTCAGTAGGAAAAGTGGTGAAACTAGTCTAAAATTGCCATCAATCTAGCTAGTCTTGGATTCTAACTTCACAAACTTCTTTGAGAAACCAAAAACTCTATTATGATATTAATTTAGACTATGATATAATTTGTTCCACACATAAAACTTGAAATAGGAATTTCAGAACACTTCTTCTTTCATTAATAGTTTGCATCTTAAATAACAATGCCTCACAGCCTAATCTTCGATTACAATCAATGACAGAGTAGATAAGAGAAGTAAGAACTTACTGTGGCTTTGTTCTGGAAGTGAATATCATTCCATATACATATTAGGTGGCTGATCTTGCTGCACTCAGAGTGGCTGATATTCAAATGGGCGCCATCATCATCAACTAGCTCTCTTCTTCAGTGGAAACCCTCTCCAAACCTAGCTGTGGTTGAGAAAATGAGATAGAAGAGAAGGATAGTTCAGTTCTAAATCTAATATCTGATATGTGGCTCTTCTAATGTCTACAAAAATGGATGAACTATCTCTCCACCAAGTCTTGGGCGCATTCACTGGATCAAACTTCTTCAACATGAGAATCTTCACTAAAACTAGCTGCAGAATCATCGTTGGAGGAACCTATTCTCCTGTATGACTGCAGATCTTCAATGGAGGCTACAATAATATGTTACTAGCCGCAATATCTTTATAAGGACCTGCACAACACTCACTGGAAACTATGGGCCTTGGGGCACATCACCCAAGAAGCACAGCTGAGGCACATCACTCAACTAGAGAAGCATTAGAGCTCTCATGAGAAAACATAAATGATCAAAAGTTGTCAAATGGAGTTGGTTGGATTCTTTTATAAAATTCATGATGACCTGTTGAGCAAGTTCTTGGCTTGGTGACCTGTGAGAGTAGGTTACCCACTTGCCCATTCTACTCCAAAGCCATGAGGGCGCCTTTCTTGAGGAGAATAGCAACTTCTGAGCTTTCAAAAATTTCTTTCCTTCACCTCCTTCACTGAATTTAGGCAAGTGCGCTTTAGGTAGCTTTTCTAGTTGTTTTTATTTTCTTTCAGAAAGCTTTTCTGAATCTTTCCACTTTCTTTACTTTCCTCTTTCCTGCTTTTGTCTGATTTTGCTAGCTTTTGTCAGTTTCCTTTCTGGGTTCATCTTGCCAACTTGTCTCCACTAGATTCCTTAGCTTTTCTAAGACTTTACCACTTAGGAAAATTTGTCTCACTTACCAATTCGAATTTCCTAGCCAAGTCATCAACCACTTGGCACATTTATTAGCAATAAACATTTAAATAGAAATAATACAACTCAAAAATAATTTAACTTAGCAAATAATTAATTATCTAGTAATTAATTAATTGTTATGGTGCAATGCCTCAAAATTTTCTCAATTAATTAATTTCTCAATTAGTCAATCACTTGGACTTAGTCATGGGGTTAATAACTGCATGGGGGGCCCTCCTTGTCCATTTAATTCCCAAATACAACCTTAGGCATCTTCCATAAGGTAGTTTCCATACTTGCTCATTAATTAAATAATTATGGCCTAGGTGACTTAGGCCAAAATTACCCCATGGACCATGGAAAAATATGGGGACATGACATGCAACTAGCCTAGGGTACACATGGATTGCATGGTAACAACCACATGTATACTAGACTCAAAAGCATAGTATGCTTCTTAACATAAAATGATAATGAATTAATGCCAAGCCATGGATATCATTAATCCATTAACATTTTTTATTGTCAAATTTTTGGTTGAAAACATAAAATAAACCCTAATAAATTAATTGATGAATGATAGTGGCCTCGATATGAAGCCCAATAAGGGATAAAAGTACTTGATTGGTGAGTATCAAGTTATTTCCATGATTTTTAACTAAAACTTAGGCTATAAGATCAATATGTTTATTGGTTAAATTGGAAAATAAACCAAATTTCCCCAAACTAGTTTATAAAGTCACATGGCCTACAATAGGGACTAATAAGACTAGTTTTTCCATGGAGCCAAGTCCATTTAAAACTTGAATTTCCATGGAAGGAGAAATTATGATGATATGCAGATTGATTGTGGCATGTGCATAACTTATTAATAGGTGTTGTGCTGCATTTATTTCTTAGTTTTCAATGTGAGATAAAGGATATAAATTCAACTTGAGAATAGATTTGGTGAGCTTCCTTTATCGACATTACAAGCAAGAAACTGAAAAGTGAACCAAACATGAAATAGATCCATCCTCTTATGCTTGTTGATAATTACTGGTAGACAAATTGAATCCACATCAAATTGCATGGAGATGAAATACAATCAAACTCCATTGCATTTTTATTTTGTAAAAGGATCCATGTTTGTGAGATGAGTGTGCTATAAGTCTCGTGTTTATATATCATAAAAGATGGACTGGTTTATATCTTATAAATTATTTAATTCCTTAGGTTTGACCAATTTTTCATCTAAGAAATGAAAGCACTCTTTGTGGAAGCTTGTTGTAATCCATGGGATTACACAAATAGTTGTTGATAGTGTAGTTACATAATAAAAATCAAATATCATACCATCATGCAAATATATAAGGAGGATAAAGAATAACTATTAAAGAAATTTTGAAGTAAAAAATGGGCCTTAAAACAAAGAAAATGTACTATAAAAATCAACCAATCACATTCTATTAGATGACATCATCCCCCATGGTTGAGGTGGCATTGCATGAGTTAATAATGCTTATTTGTCAAATTTTCTATGGTGGATGAGAACCCATAGTTAACCAAGGTAGTGGTATAAGTACTTTTAAGTCATAAAGTAAAGTACTCATAATGAAAACCCTTTAACATTTTTTCATAAAATAATATTAATGTCATTTTCAAGTAAAGTACTCATAATGAACGTATTTTCATACTTTCTCATAAAATAATATTACTGTCATTTTCAAGTAAAGTAATCATAATAAATGTCTTCACACTTTCTCATAAAATAATATTATTGTCATTTTCAAGTAAAGTACTCATAATTCATAAAGAATGTCCTTTCACATTTTTTATAACATAATATATTGTCATTTTCATTTTTTTATTTTAAATTATAGATTCACTCCATTTCATTTAATATCATAATGCAAAACTAAATATATATATATATATATATATATAAACTTTCACATTTTTTCATAAAATAATATTTTTGTCATTTTCATGTTTTTAATTTTTAATTATATATTCACTCCATTTTATTTAATATTATAATGTCAAACTAATTTATAAGCACGTGCACACACACACACACATATATATTATAATTTTGATATTAATTTACCAATATAGATTTAATGAATAAAGAATAAAAATAATAATGCAATGTGGATTATAGTAATATTATTAACATTTTACATGTAAATAAATTTTCAATTAAATCACATTATATTAAATTAATGAGAAAAGTATTAAATATAGAAAGTCAACATAAATTAAAAAAATAGCTCTTAAAAATGTTTTTTATTATTTAATTTCATTTGCAAGTTGAAGACAAATAAATGCTAAAGGATAATAATATTTTAGGAATTTACAATGAATCTTAATCACATCAATCTAGAGTTATTTTATTAATTTTATTTATAGTGAATTTTGAAAAGTAACTCAACCATGGTTATTTATATTGTGCATAGAAAATAGTGTAGGAGGTGACTTGTCATATATACCTACCCCATAAAACCCCTGTCTCATAATATTTTAATATATCTCATATTTGTTTAGTACATCTCTTAGGAGACCATTTTTTGACCTCAAAATCTCTCTAATAGTAGGATCCCAACAATAAGTAGTGTTTATTATCAAATAGTCACTACATTCCTTTTCATAGCATAGCTATTTGCAAATTTACAATCCTCTCATAGTTGTTACTATCATAGATACCTTGGTCATTCAATCGATTAGTCAATTGACTAACTCAACCACTAGGTCAACTACTTTACATTAGTTGACCATCTTTTTAATCAACTAGGATCCTCCAACATCTTCTTCAACCGCAAAGATTTCTTTATCTCAAAGAACTAAGGAGATGAGATCACAAAATTATTCAAAATTTGAGAAGTACAAAAATCCCATGGATCTTCCATTTGAATTCTCTTTGCAATATTCATCAATAAAGGTTATCGTACTGAAGAGATAGGATTGAAAAACTACAACACTAACCATGCAAGTTGTGGTGGTGGTTAGGATGGAGGTGGTGGTTGAGATTCATTTAAAACATCTATGCATACTTGATTAATATCGGGTGCAATTTATTTTATTTGGATTGGAAAGACATCACATTACTCAATAGTCTCCTTTGTTTTAATATTTTCTTTATTGATTTCAGCCAAGTACTCCATCTTTGATGTAATAATACTACTTGGATTTCAATGTTGCTAAGGTTGTATTTTTCTTGTACTTGGTGAATTCATCAATGCGCATCCCATATATGATGATCTTATCTAGTAACTTCTATTTGTGCATTATTTGCCTCCTTAAATTATTGTTTCTCTTGAGTCATAAGTTCTTCTTAATTTTTTCTTTCTTGCTCCATTTTTCTAGTTAGTGCCTCTTAGTTCTTCATTTTTCCTCCCCTCTTGTATTCTTCCATCCTTAAACAATTTTGGTAAATTAAATTCCAAATGCCCTTGCATTCCATATATGAATAAAATGCCTTCAAAGTTTCTTTTACTACCTCTTATACCTATGTTTAATTGTCCTCTTCCTATGTCAACATCAAATATTCTTCCAACAAGATATTTCCATATAGTGTTGGAACTACATTCACTTTCTTCCACCTCTTTTTATTCATGTTTTCTTCTTTCATATCCTGGACCTTTTCTCATAGTTTTTTATTCCCTCAACAATTTATCCTTGAGGCAACAATTTATCCTTGATCCTCAAGGATATTTGGTAAGCCTCTTCCAATAAATGGAAATTCAAAACATTAAACACATGTTTAATGGAATAATTTAGAGCACTCACATACATGGAAATGATTTCAAACTCCCTTAATTCTACTTAGACCTTATGTACTCCTATGCTAACATCTTTAATTGCTTTAAATTTTGCAATCTTCTCAATATATTTAGAGCATAATCCACATGAAAAAATATGAACTTTAACTTTGACACCATCCTATCCCAGGTTGTAATCTTCTCTCTACCACAACTTTCTTTAATATTCATATCCCACCATAAAGAAGCATGAATTTTCAATTTTGTATTGGAAAACCTAACCTTCCTAGGATCTCTAATCTACTGGATTTCAAATAAAATTTCCATTTCTCTTATTCAATATATCAATTCCTTGAGATTTAAACTTCTCTTCCACGACCTCTTCCTTTGTGATGCATCACTATGACTTTGTTTTGGGATCTCTTTTTGCAATCAATTAGAGAGATTTTGAAGTCAAAAAATGGCCTCTTAGGAGACGTACTAAAAAAGTATGAGATATATTAAAATATTATGAGTTAGCGGTTTTATGGGGTAGGTATATATGACAAGTCACCTCCTACACTATTTTCTATGCACAATATAAATAACCATGGTTGAGTTATTTTTCAAAATTCACTAGAAATAAAATTAATAAAATAACTCTACATTGATGTGACTAAGATTCATTGTAAATTCCCAAAAATTTATTGTCCTTTAGCATTTATTTGTCTTGAACTTGTAAATGAAATTAAATAATAAAAAACATTTTTAAGAGCTATTTTTTTAATTTATGTTGAATTTGTATATTTAGTATTTTTCTCATAAATGTAATATAATGTGATTTAATTGAAAATTTATTTACATGTAAAATGTTAATAATATTATTTAATCCACATTGCATTATTATTATTATTATTTATTCATTAAACCTATATTGGTTAATTAATATCAAAATCATAAACTTTTTTGGGATATTTATTTTATTGTAAAGAAATGTTTTTTTTTTGTTTGTGGAAACAATGCACGGGAAACCCACCAAGACTTCCCCACATTTCGTGAAGAGAGTGTTCACACGTCTTACCAATTGAGCTAACATTTGGGGTTTATTGTAAAGAAATGTTATAGTTAAGTCTCTCATAGAAAATAATATAAGACTTAATTTATTCTTAAAAATTGAGTAGTAAAAATATATAAATTTGTTTAACTAGTGTGTGTATTAGATAGTTATAATTATAGATAATTAATATACATTTTTCATATTAATATCATTCATTAATTTAATTTATTTTAAAAGTATAAGGATGTGTGTGTGTGATATATATATATATATATATATAGTTTAACATTATGATATTAAATAGAATGGAGTAAATATATAATTTAAAATTAAAAACATGAAAATGACAATATATTATTTTATAAAAAAAATGTGAAAGGACCTTTATGAATTATGAGTACTTTACTTGAAAATGACAATAATATTATTTTATGAAAAAAGGTTAAAGGACTTTCACTATGAGTACTTTACTTTGCGACTTAAAAGTACTTATACCACTACCTTGGTTAACTATGGGTTTTCATCCACCATAGAAAATTTGATAAATAAGCATTCGTAACTCATGCAGTGCCACCTCAACCATGGGGGATGATGTCATCTACTAGAATGTGATTGGTTTATTTTTATAGTACATTTTCTTTGTTTTGAGGCCCATTTTTTACCTCAAAATTTCTATAATTGATCCCCACCAAGCCAACATTCATATATTACTTAATCTGAGACCAAGATATTTTTGGTCCTCCCCATTGTAGGCTCAACCTGCACTTTGATACCACTTGATGTAGAGGGATTATGCGTCCGTTCAATTCAAAGTAAATACATAGAAAAATAGAGTGACTCTAATTTCATAATTCATGTGCAATAGAGTACAATAATTAAACACAATTTAATAATGCAACATTTAATTGCAATATAACACTACATATTTTATTAATTAGATTGGCCAATCTCTTCAGCCTCCATTGCATTTAGTAGAGATGCACTCTGAATTCCCACCCCCTCACTCATCCACAGACTTCTCCAATGGGAGCTAAAAGATTCTCACTAGCTACCACTCAAAGGATTAATACCTTCATCTCGCAACAAGGATGACCAATACCTCTATCCACTACCACAACCAATTAATGGATCTTTCCTTGGAGTTAAAATGTGCCTTTCTCATTGCGGGAAGATAATTTTATTCATAGAAATTGGAGTTTAAATGGATTGAACATCATTTCATCTTCCATTGATTGGGTTGATTAAAAATCAATTTGTTGTTTCCCATTCATAATTTTTGTATCTTGTGGTGCCACCCAACATACAAGTGTTGTCACTCCAAACCATTGAAATTCTGGCAGTGATCCACTCTATTGAACATCAGATGTTGTAATTTGTCTTTTATTGGTTGACTATGATCTAATTTTTGTGGTATGCAGATTTTCTATACTCTACCACAAATATTTATAGCAGCTACCATGATACTCAACCAAGACTCATTTGTGTCTCTATGAACAATTTCCAACAATACAAAATGTATTCTTATATCTGTAGCTACTGTTTCAAAAGCTTCCATAGAAAAAAATTTAATTACTTCCTCAACAATATAAAATATATTAAACTATGGAAGGTGAAAGAGACATGGAAAATAGTTGGTTGCACAAGGGATGCTTTAGCATCACTTTCTAATATTGACAAAACCACATTTAAAAAAATCTCATATTTCTTAGGGGCCAAGAGTATATATGATGAAAACAAGGCATGAGGAGTGATGAGGAGTGGACCATAAGACACCATAGAAATAAGGCCCAGAAATAATACATAATATACACTTGTAGTTATTGATTTTGATAAGCTTATACTAATATGTTTTTAACTTGTTATATTTCTCTAATGTAATATTTTAGTAGCATTGTCCTATGTGTGTGATCATTTGTGGGGCATTGATAAAGTTAATTAAGCTTATCTCATCTTATGTATATAAACACATAAAATCCTCCTCCTCCATAAGATTAAGATTATTTAATAATCTTAATTTAATAATTAAAATTACTAAATAATCATTATATAAATAAAACCAATGAATTTGTATTAATAATTAATTCACAACTTTAACACTAAAACAATGCGATTTGGTGTTAATAAGACTCAAATTTGATGCAATCCCATAATTGCAATATAATAGGGTGCAATTGTGACACTTATGATGCTAATTTGACATAAAATGTCTCTATTATGATGCCAATATAACATAAACGGAATAATAACAATGCAAGCATGACGCTAACACGATGTAAAGTAGTGTAATATGATTCTAAGAAGATGCAATTATGATACAATATGATTAAAAGATCCAAATTTTGATGTTATCACAATGCTAGTAGGAGATGCCCACTATGAAATATTGATATATTATGACACAAATATGATGGAACATAAACATATTGGATGCAAACTTGGAACAAAATTGTTTCCATGAATTGTTTTGGGGAATAATATATTATGTAAGCCTATGCAAACAAAGTCTATACATTATTTTTTATCACTAAGATGATTTCTTACAAAAAATGCTTTAAAAAAATGATGAAAAAAAAGTTACATTGATGACAAATATTACTTATAGTATAATGGTTTGAATCATCCCAAACTTAATTTAAACCAGCCTAGATCCAAATACTAGGCTCTATCAAACAGCGAGAGGGATCAAATCTCTCGACGTGCAAACCTTCTCTCCTTGAACCTAATCCTAAGCTCTAAAGTCTCTAATTTAAGTCTCATATTTACTTTTTACTTTGTATTATTCTTTTTTGTTTATTTTGTATTATTTTGTTACTCAACATACACTCTAAAGTCTCATATTTACTTTTTACTTTGTCATAAAAGTAAAAAGTAAAGTCTTTAGTTTAAGTCTCATATTTACTTTTTACTTTGTATTATTATGTTTTGTTTATGGCTGACATAATATTTACCACATAATCCTAAGCTCTAAAATCTCTTGTTTAAGTCTCATATTTACTTTTTATTTTGTATTTCTTTTTTGTTTATGGCCGACATAATATTTTGTTATTCCACAAACACTGTACACATATTACAAGATCTCCCTCATAATATAGCGTCTCTCAACACAAAAAAAAATACACCATAACAAAAACAACATAAGAACATGCCATTGTAGTAGAGAAGCTAAGCTATTTTGTACTAAAATGATCGCTTTCCCAAAATTATGAAAAAGATTAATCAAGTCATAAGAACTTTTAACTTTTTATTATGTTATTACATCATTAAACTTAATTCACAGTCGAAACTAATTCAACGCATCGTAATTTTGTGCGTCCTATGGAAGTCTTCTATTTAAATTAAAATGAAAATATCCATAATATACAACCCCGTGCGGTGGTCAGGTATAAAAATGATATTATGTTATTTATATATACTAAAATAAAGCCCCGTGCCGTGGATAGTTATAAAAATCATATTTTGTTATTTATATATACTAGAATAAAGGTTAAATTTCCCGTCAACTTTGCAAGTGGCAAAAAGTTTATATATAAAATAAAAATATATATATTATAGTATATATAATATAACAAAAATATATCTTATGTGATATATAAAGTAAATTAAACTTTTATTTATATAATATAGCAAATAAAAACCAAAATAAATGTCAACTTGTTAGGATGAAACAACAAAGACGCAAAAAGTCTACAATGTAACGTAACGTGGTAGCCAAAGGAGAGTGTCGATGCTTATGTATTCAATTCTCAGATTTCGATGCCCACGAGACCATGAGACCAATTTTGCTCTCTGCAATAATTTCATGACCCTGTCAAATTGGCAGATAGTATCCTGAAGCTCTTGAATTCAGAGATAGATCGCAAAATGGCTCCAAAGAACCCGCGGCAGCGACTCAGAGCTTTCTGTAAATTCATCAGAGCTCTCTCTCCGATCACGTATATCGCCAGAGCTCGAGATTGCTATGTGCGTAGCATCATCGAGTGCGCAGGGATGGGCAACTACGCTGGGATCGTTGCGGGGCCAGGGACCGTGGCTGCCCCCGTGTCCTTTGCCCCAAACACTTCTCTCTCGGACCGAGACGACGATGACAGAGAGCTCGTGAAAGCCGCGCGTGAGAGACAGAGAGCAACACCAAGACCACGAACAACAAAGTTGTCCGATCATCAGCCCTTACCCCGGACTGTGAGCGCTCCTACCGATCATTCTCATCTCGATCAGCTTGGTCTGCGGAGAGTTGACGGAGAGAGACTTGTTATTTCTGTGACTCTCTCAGGAAAAGTCGTTGTTATTTGTCACAGCGGCGTCTCAGTGGAGGCGACCGACACCGATAAGAATAACAAAGTTGTCTGATCATCGTCGATTCCCGCGCCACCGATCATCATCGTAGTCATCAGCTTGGTGTGGAGAGAGTCTTGTTATTTCTGTAGTGCCTCTCTAAATAAGACTAGTGACGAAGATCTTGTTTTTCTAAGGAGCCGAGGCTGTTTAGAACTTGAATATGCATTAGATTGACTGTGTCATGTGCATATCTTATTATAGGTGTTTTACTGTTTGTTTGGGCCCTTTTAAATTTAAACTCAAAAGAAAAGAGTATGACTTTTAAATTTAAACTCAAAAGAAAAGAGTATGATTTTTTATTAGGCTATAAAATAATAAATATTAAGTAAAATTTAAATGATAAATGTTTTGGATGGTTGTAGTGATGATAATGGTTATTAATAAGGGTATTAAGTCATTAGATTTATTGATTTATGAAATAAAGTTAACAAATTATTTGGATTGTTTTAGAATTTTATTTATATGGTTTACCAGCTTGAAGAGAAGCTTTCTTAAGTCATTATAATTTTGTTGAATTAAAAAATTATAAAGATCATTATTATAACAAATATTTTGAAATTAAGAAGATGAACGTCATATAGTTATTTAGTAGCTTAAAGAGTTGATCTCCTTTATGAAATTTATAATTTTAATATTTATAAACTAGGACCTGTATAGCAAAGATTCTTTGCATAATATTAATATTTATATACTATGGTTCATCGGGTAAAGATTTGATGTGGATATATGGGAAACTTATTTAGATGTAAAAACCTTGTATTTGTATCAATTTTTTAATAACTTTTTCTTGGAATAAGTTAATATATATTTTGTTTTTAAGACAAGATCTATGAGGTGGCAATATCTTCACAATTGTTTTTGGCAATTGCTAACAGCTATTGCTATAATATGATACTTTTGCCACAAAATTGTAATAGAAAAGAAAAGAAAAATTGTTACAAAATTACTTAACCATCGAGTTAATTGGCTAAATGAATGAACTATTTATACTATAAATTGTAATTTACCAAATGATATCTTGCTTATATGAGGATTTATTACTATTCAAAGCAGATTGCTCTACATTTCTACATTTTTAATCAAATTGAAATAACATGCAGGTCAACAATTCCACGATTATGTATGTATAGCTCTAATTTATTTTGTCCCACAAGAACCAAAGCACTGCAAAAAAATTTGATTCAACCACATAAATGAAATCCTAAAGAACTAATATTTTAAACCAAAAATTGAATTCAAGTATTAATGATATGAAATGAAGCCTGGAAATTTTTAACCAAAATTGAAATCAACTCTTAATAATATTAAGGGAAATCCTATAAACCAAGAAGGTCAACAAATCTGTATTTTTGCAAGTTCTAAAAACCTGAGAAAAATGATGAAGCTACATTTGGTCTCAGACAATTGAGTTCAATTTCACATATACAACACTTCCAACATGAAAATGAAAACAAACAAATTCATTCTCATTCTCACATTACAAACATAGCAAACCAGTGATCAAAACCCCTAGGGATTGGCCTTGATGAATACCATTTCCTTAGTGGTTCAAATTATCCAGAGGCACATAACCCCCATGCCTCCTGACGCCCAAAACCCTAGTGACTAGACCAAAGACGACCAAAACGATGATCACGACAACAATTACATGAGCAACGAAGAGAAGATCAAGAAGAACGAAGGCGCACAACTTGTACTCCTTGAGATTGCAGTGAGTCAAACTCTCAACATGGCCAGGCACATCCAGGAGGAGATGACAACCATGGGGAACGAAGATCTTGACATGCATCGGAAACCCCGATTGAAGAAACCACAGCCCTGAAGGCTTTGAAACTCTCGAATAAGTTCTCGAAGAAAGGCCCTAACAGTAAATATACACAAGTGAAGCAGCTTCCTCCATAAGTTTCTAAAGAATAATGTTTATAAATTGAACAAGGAGACGTCTGCCTTAAAAAATTACCTGACATCCAGAATAAATACACGCTTCCCATGAGATTTAACTTCACTAAACTCTCTTCCAAGGCTTCCAAACCCCAATTTACTGCAGATTTCCAAAAAAGTACATTTAATACATGCAAATGAATCAGTTTCCTCGGCAAATGAAGTGGTTTCTTCCGCAAATGAAGCGGTTTCCTTCTCGGGCAGTATTTAAGGAGCTATATCCTCCATAGACTAGGTATATTCCATAACAGTTATAAGCTTGAGAAGGATGAACAAGGTGTGATGGATGTTATCCTTCTTTGGGAGCAATCCTATCTATTTACTCTGTATTTTCCATTTTATATATAATCAAAGCTACTCAACCATTTCTGTTAAAAAATATATATATATAAACCTCAACATAAATTAGGTAAAATATAGTTGACTCGTGATGACATTCATTAATTATACATATACATGATTGATAAAATATATATGAAATTTTTGTGTCTCTATTTTTTTATATTTGTATATGTTTTTTTATTCATACTTAAATTTTAAGTATTAGACCTTGTTATAGGAAAGTAAAAAAACTTAAGAGTTATATATATATATATATATATATATATAATTTTGATATTATCTTTATGTTCTCTTAACCAAGTAATATAGCAATGATGAATTGGATGGGACTTCTCTCTGGCCTAAATTAATTTAATATCTTATAGGAAATTCAAATTGTTTTTTGATTGTTTTAAGAGTTTTAAATATTTATATTAAATTATATATATGTGTGTGAAATGATAATTTTAATATTATCTTTATGTTCTCTTAGCCAAGTAATATAGCAATGATTAATTGGATGGGACTTCTCTCTGGCCTAAATTAATTTAATATCTTGTAGGAAAGTCAAATTGTTTGTTTTATTGTTTTAAGAGTTTTAAATATTTATATTAAATTATATATATGTGTGAAATGATAATTCTGATATTTACGCCATAGGAATTTCACCAACGAGAAGCATGAGCATCCACGTCTGCTAGATTCCTCGCTTATAGAGCGAATGGAATCCTGCCACGTGTTTTCCGCTTTGGCCCCAGATATGTGTGACTGTTACAGCTTTCTCTGCATGAGAAATCATATTTTATCTTCAGTCGTCTTTGTTGACCATGTGGTCGAAATTATTTGAATTACTTTTCGCCTTTCACGCAAACCCTCGACCATGTCATAGCAATTTTGAGACTTCACACTTATGCAGGCGATTCACGCTGACTGCCGCACCGTTTCGCAATTTTTTTTGTTTATTTGAGTTTCTTTGGCCCTTTCACGGTGACCGTGGACCGCCGACCATGTCGCAGGGTTTGGTGAGTTCATGCTGACCGCTTTGGTTGGTAACTTAGCACAGTGACATTTTCATCCTGCATCTATTATGGGATGATTTAATTCGACTGAGGTGATCAGAAGACTGCTTTGCCATAGCCGACAAGCAACTGCACAAGTCAGTGAAGAGTGGTCAATTGCTTTGGCATACCCGATAGGTGATTCCACAAGTTGGTGAAGAGTGGTCGGCAGACTCTTGTCGAATATCGAGTGATTATCCTGATGAAAGATGTTATGGCCGACAGAACATATTCTTTAGATGGTCACTTTGTCTTATTAGTTCCTAGGTCGGATTCACATTTAGGTCAACAAAAGCATGCATAAGTTTATCAACACTTTTCATTTGAGAAAAACAAATGTCGACTAGATTCCTCGCTCATAGAGCGAATGGAAAACTGCAACGTGTTTTGCAATGGTTCGTCAATTTAAGTTTCTCTTCATCGAGGTTTCCTATCACTTCATCGTGTAGTATATGTTAAAGTTGAGTATGGTCAACTTTTAAAAATGGTCAGTAGAGTGTTTTCATGGTTGTCTCAATAATATATGGTAAAAATAGTCGGGTAATTATTTAAAAATATGGTCGATGTTTGTTAGATTAAGTCGTGCTTATGAGTGAAGAGTGGTCGACTGCTTTGGCATACCCAACAGGCGATTGCACAAGTTGGTGAAGAGTGGTCGGAAGACTCTTGTCGAATATCGACTGATTATGTTGATGAAAGATGTTATGGCCAACATAACATATTCTATAGATGGTCAATTTGTCTCGTTAGTTCCCAGGCCGGCTTCACGTTTAGCTCAACAAAAGCATGCACAAGTTTATCAATGCTTTTCATTCGAGAAAAACAAATGTCGGCTAGATTCCTCGCTCATAGAGCGAATGGAAAACTGCCACGTGTTTTGTGATGGTTAGTCAATTTAAGTTTCTCTTCATCGAGGTTTCCTGTCACTTTGTCACATAGTATATGTTAAAGTTGAGTCTGGTCAACTTTTAAAAATGGTTGGTCGAGTGTCTTCATGATCGTCTCGATAATATATGGTTCATGAGAATTGTCAAATTTGGTCAAGTATAAGTGATGTATGTGGTCAACCACTTTGGTCGATCCTCAAGTTTCGTCGAGTCCACTACAAAGTGACTTTATCTATATTGTATTTGGTCGACCACTCCAGCTCAATACTTATTTTTGTTCGAATTGTAAAATATGATCAATGGCTATGAAGGGCATGTAATCAGGATGACTAATCCAGTCGCATCTGATGTGCATCTTATGCATTAATTGGTCGATTCCACTACAAAGGGACTTTATCTATATTGACTTTATCTAGCGACCATTTTTCAAATTTGACTAGACTCAACTTTAACATATACTATGCCACATGTATTGAGAAAAACTCTCTTTTGGTCGCATATTCTCAAATAAAATGACTTATCACTTGACCAAATAGCATATAATTTGTTTATCAACCATATGATATATAGACTCAAACTATATGTCATGACAATGTTACATCGACCATATTTTTAAATAATTACCCGACTATTTTTACAGAATTGACCAATTAATGCGTAAGATGCACATCAGATGCGACTGAATTAGTCATCTTGATTACATGCCCTTCATAGCCATTGATCATATTTTACAATTCGACCAAAAATAAGTATTGAACCGGAGTGGTCAACCAAATACAATATAGATAAAGTCACTTTGTAGTGGACTCGACCAAACGTGCTTCGACCAAACTTGAGGATTGACCAAAGTGGTCGACCACATACATCACTTATACTTGACCAAATTTGATAATTCTCATGAACCATATATTATCAAGACGACCATGAAAACACTCTACCGACCATTTTTAAAAGTCAACCAGACTCAACTTTAACATATACTATGCGACAAAGTGATAGGAAACCTCGATGAAGAGAAACTTAAATTGACGAACCATCGCAAAACATGTGGCATTTTTCCATTCGCTCTATGAGTGAGGAATCTAGCTAACATTTTTTTTTGTCGAATGAAAAGCGTTGATAAACTTATGCATGCTTTTGTTGACCTGAATGTGAAGCCGACCTGGGCACTAACGAGACAAATTGACCATCTAAAGAATATCTTATGTCGGTCATAACATCTTTCATTAGCATAATCACTCGATATTCGACAAGAGTCTGCCGACCACTCTTCACCAAATTGTGCAATCACCTGTCGATTATGCCAAAGCAGTCGACCAATCTTCACCGACTTGTGCAGTCGCTTGTCGGCTATGCCAAAGCAATCTGTCGACCACCTCAGCTAAATTAAATCATCCCATAACAGATACAGGATTAAAATGTTACTGTGCTCATTTATTATTAGTTTTTCAATTTGGACATATTGTTTCTTTATAGTCTGTCTGAGACATTTCAATCAAGACCCTAACTTTATAAGGATTTGAAATGCTGATAAATTTATTTTCTAAAGAGATTTTTCCATTTTCTGTCTAATACCATTTGCAAAATGTTTATGGGCCTCGTTATGGCCTTCTGAGCTTGCGCGGTTCTCAAAAGTATATGGATAGAGTGAATTTGGTTGATCCTCAAGTTTGGTCAAAGCAAGTTTGGTCGAGTCCACTAAAAGTGACTTTATTTGTATTAACTTTATCTGGCGACCATTTTTCAAATTCGACCAAACTCAACTGTAACATATACTATGCCACATGTATCGACGAAAACTTTCTTGTGGTCACATATTCTCAAATAAAATGACTTATCACTTGGCCAAATGGCATATAATTTTTTGTATCGACCATATGATGTATAGACTCAAACTACATGTCCTGACAATGTTACATCGACCATATTTTTAAATAATTACCCGACTATTTTTACAGACTCGAACAATTAATGCGTAAGATAAACATCAAATCCGACTTAATTATTCATCTTGATTACATGCCCTTCATCATGTTTTACAATTCGACCAAGAATAAGCATTGACCCACTGTGGTCGACCAAATACATTATAGATAAAGTCACTTTGTAGTGGACTCGACCAAACTTGCTTCGACCAAACTTGAGGATCGACTAAAGTGGTCGACCACATACATCACTTATACTTGACCAAATTTGACAAGTATCATCAACTATATATTATCGAGACGACCATGAAAACACTCTACAGACGATTTTTAAAAGTCGACCAGACTCAGTGACTTTATCTATATTGACTTTATCTAGTGACCATTTTTCAAATTCGACCAGACTCAACTTTAACATATACTATGCCACATATATCGAGGAAAAATCTCTTTTGGTCGCATATTCTCAAATAAAATGACTTATCACTTGACCAAATAGCATATAATTTTTTTTATTGACCATATGATGTATAGACTCAAACTATATGTCCCGACAATGTTACATCGACAATATTTTTAAATAATTACTCGACTTTTTTTACAGACTTGACCAATTAATGAGTAAGATGCACATCAAATGCAACTGAATTAGTCATCTTGATTGCTTTTCCTTCATATCCATTGATCATATTTTACAATTCGACCAAAATAAGTATTGAGCTGGAGTGGTCGACCAAATACAATATAGAAAAAGTCACTTTGTAGTGGACTCGACCAAACTTGAGGATCGACCAAAGTGGTCGACCACATACATCACTTAGACTTGACCAAATTTGACAATTCTCATGAACCATATCTTATCGAGACGACCATGAAAACACTCTACTGAACATTTTTAAAAGTCGACCAAACTCAACTTTAACATATACTATGCGATGACGTGACCGGAAACCTCGATGAAGAGAAACTTAAATTGACGAACCATCACAAAACACATCGCAGTTTTCCATTCTCTCTATGAGCAAGGAATCTAGACAACATTTGTTTTTCTCGAATGAAAAATGTTGATAAAAATATGCATGCTTTTGTTTACCTGAACGTGAAACCAACCTGGGCACTAACGAGACAAATTGACCATCTAAAGAATATGTTATGTTGGTCATAACATCTTTCATCAGCATAATCGGTCGATATTCGACAAGAGTCTGTCAACCACTCTTCACCAACTTGTGCAATCGCCTGTTGAGTATGCCAAAGCAGTCGACCACTCTTCACCGACTTGTGCAGTCGGTTGTCGGCTATGCCAAATCAGTCTACTGACCACCTCAGTCGAATTAAATCATCCCATAACAGATGCAAGATTAAAATGTTACTGTGATAATTTATTATTAGTTTTTCAATTTGGACATATTGTTTCTTTTATAGTCTGTCTGAGACGTTTCAATCAGGACCCTAACTTTATAAGGATTTGAAATGCTGATAAATTTATTTCCTAATGAGATTCTACCATTTGTGTGTAATACCATTTGCAAAATGTTTCTGGGCCTCGTTATGGCCTTCTGAGCTCACACAGTTCTCAAAAGGATATGGACAGAGCGACTTTGGTTGATCCTCAAGTTTGGTCGAGTCCACTACAAAGTGACTTTATTTGTATTAACTTTATCTCGAGACCATTTTTCAAATTCCACCAGACTCAACTTTAACATATAATATGCCACATGTATCAACGAAAACTTTCTTTTGGTCGCATATTCTCAAATAAAATGACTTATCACTTGACCAAATAGCATATAATTTTTTGTATCAACCATATGATGTATAGACTCAAACTACATGTCCCGACAATGTTATATCGACCATATTTTTAAATAATTACCCAACTATTTTTACAGACTCGACCAATTAATGCATAAAACAAACATCGGATGCGACTGAATTAGTCATATTGATTACATGCCCTTCATAGCCATTGATCATATTTTACAATTCGACCAAAAATAAGTATTGACCCGAAGTGGTCGACCAAATACAATATAGATAAAGTCACTTTGTAGTGGACTCGACCAAACTTGCTTCAACCAAACTTGAGGATCGACCAAAGTGGTCAACCACATACATCACTTATACTTAACCAAATTTGACAAGTATCATCAACCATATATTATCGAGACAACCATGAAAACACTCTACCAATGATTTTTAAAAGTTGACCAAACTCAACTTTAACATATACTATGCAACGAAGTGATAGGAAGCCTCGATCAAGAGAAAATTAAAGAGACAAACCATTGCAAAACACGTGGTAGTTTTCCATTCGCTCTATGACCGAGGATTCTAGCCGACATTTGTTTTTCTTGAATACCCAAATTGACCATAATGTGAGAGTTTGACCAATAGATATCGACCATACTTTAACAGGTGACCAACTTTTTACAAAAGTTGTTGGTTACCTCGGCCATAACATCTTTCATCAGCATAATCAGTCAATATTCAACAAGAGTCTTCCGACCATAGTTAACCAACTTGTGCAATTGCTTGTCAGCTATGCGAAAGCAGTCGACCACTCTTCACCGACTTGTGCAGTCGCCTGTTGGTTATGCCAAAGCAGTCTAAAATTTGACCAGACTCAACTTTAACATATACTATGCCAAATGTATTAATCAAAACTCTCTTTTGGTCACATATTGTTTCGACCCGTTTCTAGATTTGACGGATTTCACCTCCTGGATGTCAGCACCCAAAATGTAACTTAAAGTTGCAGAGAGGCCAAATTGGGGTAACCACAAAACCCCTTTACATTGTATTCTGACCTATACAACCAGAAACGGAAAAAATGTATATAAAAAAAAGTTATTTGTCGCCATCGACTTTGTAGAGAACTTCAAACTTCATGATCGCAGTATATATGGTCGAAAAAAATAGGACTTGAACCCTTGTCCCTTTATTTGGCATAACTGTTGAGGTCAATGGGATAACTGTGAAAGCACCAGTCGGTTAAATAGAAAATGTCAGAATACCAAGTCGACAAACAATTTTCGTGGTCATTTCACGTCCATGGTGTTTCACCAATGCTTCCATTATTCTCCCATGGTGAGCAACAACCCTGGCTTCAACAGAAGTAAAATCAGGTCGACCAAATCTATAACTCGTTGGAGGTCGACCACATGCGTAACTCATCAGAGGTCGACCAAATTTTATATCAACCCTATGCGTCGACAATACCAAGGCTTTCAATATGGAAGTTTCCAAGTCGCCACACGTACAAGTCGGAATCACCATATTCATCACAATCGATAGCTTAGCCATACCCAACATGATCAGACAAAAGATAGAAAGCGACAACCTTCCAACATAAATGAAAAAAGTAGTTGGGACAATCGGCCAGTATATGAGTAGAACCAACATCCACTTAATGAGGCATGGATAGCCTATCAATCAAAATTAACTCCGTCGTCAAATCACTCATTATTACAACCATCTACTTTACAGTCACACGTGTCAAGCTTGTCTTCTTTAAATCCTGAAGTTGAGGATTCTTGGATACTCTTCTAACAAGAACTGGAAAACCAGACTTCAGAAATACCAGAAAACCTCTACGATCTTTATAATTGCATAGAAACCATGGCACCCAAGAGAGTTCAGACAACCATTCATTTAGTCGCAGCTAAATTTTATGAGTTAGAGAAATCCCAATCACCATTGCAAACCCGATTGCAGCAAGTTCGAAATGCTAAGGTACAGGAGTCACATTGGCGAAGAACTTGGAAAGACATTCTTATTTGGGGAAAAGATTCAAAAGGCCATTGGAGATATGAAGCTAAAAAATTGTGGGCTGCTACAGTTTTGAATTACATGCAAGCACCTCTGCTTGAATCATTTGGCGGACTGAAGGATATTATTGCTCAATTCATAGTTAGCAGATTTCATAATGGAAAATTTTATTTTGATACCCCGGTTGAAATAAATGGTGCACTTATTTACAAGATTATAGAATTGTTAAATAAAGGCGAACAGGTACCTATTTGACATAGGCCATAGTTGATTGAATAATTTATAGAGCACTCGAGTGGAAAAAATTCTCGAGGGTTAGTGATAAGTCAGATGAAATATGAAAATTTTAAGATAGTTGCTCGAATCATTTCGACCGCTTTATCAACTTTGGACGCGGTTCGGATCTAAAAACTGAAATGCTAGAGGTAGTACTAAACATGGCAGTAAGTGGCAAACAATACAACTGGGAAAACTACTTAGTTGAGATTATCCGGACGATATGCTCCAAATGTAAAAATGATGGAGCGGCCATTCGGTACCCATCTCTAATTATCTAGATTGCCATGAAACATATGAGACCATCAAGAAATAAATACTTTGCTCTAGAAAGACCCATGATAATGCAAAACTTCAAGTCTTTTACATTTGGAGGAAGTCGGCTAGGCCCCTCAACAGTAAAAATTTGACTACAATTTTGGTTTCAAAACCTAAAAACTGTATCCACCAGATGGAGAGTACCTGAAAATGTTCGATGAAGTTTTTTCTTCGTCGACACACATCCAACTTGAGATGGATCACAAATCGGTCTGGAACCTGCAAGGCATAGCTGGTGCTACAAGAGCTCTCAACTTTTACCCTTTCGTCAACGAATTCTTCAATGAGATCAGCAGACAAAGCAATACAATACTGAAAATTCCTGCTAAGGCCCGAGAGGTCAGCGTCCCCATAGTTGAACCTCTAACAGATCCAGAAAAAAGAGGAAGAGTATGAAGGCCACCTATATATGCACACCTTTGTATTTGAAGATGAACCTACGGTTGTACAACAACCTCTAGCACTTACTCTTACACCACATGAAGACCCTTCGGATACAGTCGAACATTCAGATAAGCAAAGTCACTTCAAAAACCCAGACTATGCTTTGACGAGTGACAACATTGAACAGCTGGCTAACGATTTAGCAAAATCCCGTCAAGCACAAAATGTACAATTGCATGGGAAGGGAAAAAGAAAAATGATCATACAGGAGCTGACAGAGGAAGACGAGGTAGAACTGTTCGACAATGCAACACAAACTCTCGAGGATGCAGCTAAAAATAAAGTACCAGTTGACAAGGAGTTAAAGAGATTTTTGGAAGCTGAGCAAGCTCGTAGCCGACCATACCCAAAAATTAAATTTCAGCTTATGATCAAGGATTCTATCGATTTGACTATAAGTTCACCCCCAATGTCTCTAATTATTGTGACAGAAGACATTGTTTTCTCTACACGTGTAAGTACTCCACTTGCACCTTTAGCATTAACTCAGTTTTCAAATGTTGTACAATCTCTTCCTCTCCCTCTTCGTAAAACATTTCAAACTGAACAACACCTAACGTAGTTCATAACCAATCTTCCCAATATGTTCCCACACTAGAGATATTTAGTGACCAAGAAACCTGTCTTCATTGGCAATAACCCATTGACTGATTCTGCCCCTCTTGGTGCTGACCAAGCTAAACTATTGAACCCTCCTAATAATTCAGTACTAGAAGCAATTGGTATGCATCATAGACATCTTCATCGTAATCTTGACCCCACTAGTCCCATTTTTTGCGAGGAAACTTCACAGTTTATCCCTTTTCCAGTGAACTCATCAGTGCAATCCCATTCACCTTCCCGACATGTTGTCAATCCACCAGAACAGCCCCCAAACCTTGAAGTTTTAAATTCAGTCGAACCATTGATACCAGACGTGTTGTCTCTTGTCGCAAGTCCAGAACCGTCTAGCAGCTCCCTTTCCATCCCTCCTCCCCGAGTCGAAGACACACCAACTATTAATGCGTCGTTCCCTACCCCTACTAACGGAACCACTACTCCATCTGAAGTAATTCAAGAACAAGAAGCACCATCTCATGAAATATTCGAAGTAGCAGCCAAACCAGCAGCACAAATCTCTGAAGTAGCCATGGAACTAGCAACCGAAGTAGCAGCAAAAATCACTGAAGAAACCACGGAATGAGCATAAGAAGACAATCAACTAGTGGTCATAGAAGCACTCCCGAAAATACAGCAGCCGTACCAAGTAGCTCAATACAAGCATAAAAAAACATTGACAAAGCACAAGTGGAAACACAACACTCTCGCGAAGCAGCTGAGACACACAAAGACTTAGAGCAACAACTAGAGCCTCCAAAATCTCAAGGGAAGTCCAAGAAAAAGCAACGTAAAGACAAATGGTGCCAGGATAGAGAGCTGCAGCAGCAACAACAGTATCTGGATCATATCTCTCAGCTGGGTTGATTATCTGTACATATCGACCAATTCGGTCCCATCTTGACATACAAGCCACAAGAAGCAACACAAGCAAAGCTCAACTTCATGGATGATGCAATTAATCAAGAGCAACGACATCGGCGACTACAAGCCGAAGACCGCATACACCAATTATAAGAGGACTAAAATGTATTTTTGGCTAAGTGTCAGGACTTAGCGCAAGAAGACGTTCCTCTTCCAGCCAACTCCGACACGACTAGCACACTTGATAAAGCTATTCAGTTATTCCAAACAGTCGTGTCGACATTGCGAGAGGAACTCATCAGGGACCGACAAGAACAGGCCACAATAATAGCATCCCTGTGTGAAGCACCTGCAACAATTAATTAAGAAGAATATGCGAAATAGCAGAAATGACAGAACTCAGAATCACCTTTATATTAATCACAGGCCACTTCGAGGGGGCAACCTCCTATGAGCAAGCTCAATACAAATAACTTCACGGTGCCTTCATAGGTCTCAACACACACTTATATACTAAGTATAGGCACCAATACTATGGGTCAAAACCATGGGCCACTACAAACTATGGATCAACAATACTATGGGCGACTTACAAAGCATATGCGCCAACAACAATAACTCAAACTATTGATCAACAAATACTACGGGACGACTTACAAAGCATATGTGTCCAACAACAATATACTAACAAAGTAAAGACATGGGTTCCTAACATCCCCTCCCCCTTAAAAAAAGCTTTTTCCTCAAAGATTTAGATGTGGAAATTGTTGTTGAATCTGAAGGAGTGGTTCCCATGTAGCATCCTCTGGTTGCATGCCATGCCACTGAATTAAGACCTCTGTGATAGAGCGAGAGTGAAGCTGACGAGTGCGTTTATTGAGGATGGCCTCCGGCTCCAAAATGATGGATCCTTCATTATCCAGTTCGGGTAAAATCGTTTGTCCACTGATGTTGGTGCCAAGAACTTTCTTCGGAAAAGAGACATGAAATACTGGATGAATGCAGGAAGAAGGAGGAAGTTCCAATTTATAAGAAACGGACCCAATCTTCTGAAGAATCCGATATGGCCCATAGAACTTTGGAGCGAGCATATGATGCCCTTTGAGTTTCAGGGAGGATTGCTTGTACGGCTAGAGACGAAGAAAAACCATATCGCCTACTTGAAAAGTGTGCTCAGAACAGTGCTGATCAGCTTGTTGCTTCATGCAATTTCTTGCCATGTGAAGATTGTCCCGCAAAATGCGAAGAATATGATCACAGTTTCGAAGGACCGTGTCAACTTCCTGAACTGGTGAACTGTTGGGGGTGTATGGAAGAATAATTGCAGGTTCCTGACCATAGACTGCTTCATATGGGGTCATTTTAGAGGCAGTGTGGTAAGAGGTATTGTACCACCATTCAGCGAGAGGGAGCCACTTTTCCCACTGATGTTGTTGTTTAGAGGTGAAGCAAGGAAGATAAGTTTCCAAGCATTTATTGATAATTTCAATCTGACCATTTGTTTGTGGGTGATACCCTGAACTCATCTTCAGTTTGGTGCTAGTGTGGTGAAATAGTTATGTCCAAAAATGACTGGTGAAAGTCGCATCACGATCCGAGACAATGGAAGAAGGGATGCCATGAAGATGAAAGATCTGGTCCAGGAAAATTTGAGCGACTGAGGAGGCTGTAAAGGGATGGCTGAGAGCACAAAAATGACTATATTTGGAGAGGCGATCAACCACAATGAGAATCACTGTCTTCCCGCCAGATTTAAGGAGCCCTTCAATGAAATCCATAGAAATATCTGTCCAAATCCGTGTAGGTATGGGCAAGGGTTCGAGTAATCCTGGAAGGAGTGTTGTTTCACCCTTATTGCGCTGGCAGGTATCACATTTGGCCACCATATTTTGAATTGTCCTTTTCATGCCCTGCCAAAAGAAGTTACGCCGTGCCCGTTCATACATTTTGAGGAACCCAGAGTGCCCTGCCGATGGGGAAGCATGGATTTCATAGAAGACAGCCTGTTGAAGATCTGTGCTTTGGAGAAGCACCAAATGACCCTTGTATCTCAGAGAAGCACCATCCCAAGAGTAATGTGGTACAGCAAAAGGGTTGTTGGTCAAGCGTTGGATGATTTGAGATAAGGAAGAGTCATTGACATAACCCTGTTGAACAGATTGCAACCAATTTGGAACAGGCATAGAAATAGCTGAAAGAGAACCTTGGGTATCAAATGTGCGAGAAGAGCATCTGCCACAATATTATCTTTACCCTTCTTGTAAGTGATCTCATAGTCATAACCCATGAGTTTGCTAACCCATTTATGTTGTGCTAGGGAGGAGACACGCTATTCCAAGAAATATTTCAGACTCTGGCGATCAGTCTTGTTCCCTAATAGGTATGGTCGCCACTTGTGTACTGCATGCAAAATAGCCATCATTTCCTTCTCATAGGTAGAGGCAACTAAATTCTTACCTGAAAGGGATTTGCTAGTGAATGCAATGGGGTGTTCATCTTGAAGGAGAACAGCACCAAGTCCATTGCCACAAGCATAACTCTCAATAGTGAAGGGCTTGGAAAAATCGGGCATAGCTAGAACAGGTGTAGTACACATAGCTTGTTTTAGTTTGTCAAATGGACACTGAGCAGCATGTGTCCATGTAAAATCATCCTTTTTCAATAGAGCAGTTAATGGAGCTGCAATCTTCCCATAATCCTTGACAAACTTGCGGTAGTAGCCAGTCAACCCCAAAAAACCACGAAGACTCTTGAGTGTCTGAGGATGCGGCCAATTATTCATGGCATAGATTTTGGCAGGATCCACGCAAACCCCTTGTGCTAAGATAATGTGCCCGAGATACTCAACTTCCTTCTGTCCAAAAACACATTTAGACTACTTGGCGTGGAGATGATGGTCAAAGAAAAGTTGCATGACAAGATCCAGATGCTGGAGATGTTCATCCCATGTTTTACTGTAGATGAGGATATCATCAAAGAATACCAGAATGAATTTCCGCAAGTAGGGTCAAAATATTTTATTCATTAAGGCCTGGAATGTGGAAGGAGCATTAGTGAGGCCAAAGGGCATGACCAAAAACTCATAATGGCCATCATGTGTGCAGAAAGCGGTTTTAGGGATATCATCCTCATGAACCCGAATTTGATGATACCCAGAACGAAGATCCAACTTGGAGAAAAAGTGAGCCCCATGAAGCTCATCAACAATAGGAATTTGAAACTTATCCTTGATGGTGGGGTGATTAAGTGCCCGGAAGTCAATGCAGAGGAGCCATGACCCATCTTTTTTGCGGACAAGAAGAACTGGAGAAGAAAAGGAACTAGTGCTTGGGCGAATAATACCTTGCTTCAATAAGTCCCGAACGAGCATTTCAATCTCTGTTTTTTGGTGAAATGGGTAGCGATAGGGCCTGATGTTGGGAGGAACGCTGCCAGGAAGGAGCTGAATACGATGGTCTTCTGTCCTAGAAGGTGGAAATCCCACTAGTTTAGCAAAGACACCTGTATATCGATCCAGAATTTGTTGTAGATCTAAAGGAGTAATGGAGATCGCTGATGGTTGCATCTGAATGGAATGGATCTGAGCAATGACACCATGTGAATTCTTCTTGAGGAGTTTTTCCATGAGATGTGAACTGATGATGCTAAGAGAACCTGGTTGTAATCCTTCCAATGTGTGTTTTTGTCCATTGAGGGAAAACTGCATCCAAAGTTCATCAAAATCCCACAAGATAGGGCCAAGTGTGCGTAGCCATTGAGCGCCCAAAACCACATCACATCCGCCTAAGGGAAAGACAAACATGTCAAAGCGCAAGGTATAATCTCCCATAGAGATACGCACATTTCAACACTTCCCTTTACAAGGTAAGGTGCTCCCATTGGCAACCATGACTTCAAAATTGGAGCAAGGATGGATAAAACAATCAGCTTGTTTGGCGATCTGAGGGTCAATGAAATTATGAGTGCTACCAAAATCAATGACTATTGTAAGAGGAAGCTTCTTGAAGTAACCCCTGACCCACATTGTTTGGGGGCTGGTGATTCCAGCTAAAGCATGGAGAGATATCTCTGGCTGGTCATCCTGAGACGGAGGGTCAATAGGTGGTTCCTGAATGTCGACCAGAGCATCCATCGTTTCTAGATCTTCGTCACCAATTTCAGAGGCAGGTGGAGAATCCACATCCAAGAGATAGAGCTTTTGCTGAACACATCTATGTCCCCGAGTGAATTTCTCATCACAATTATAGAAAATCCCCTTTTCTCTGTGTGCTTGCATCTCTATTTCAGACAAACGCTTGATAGGAGTTGGTCGAGGAGCCTACGGTATAGGTGGTCGTTAAGAACCCATATTTCGGAAGGGAACAAAAGTGGGCTTGGATCATTGTTGGGATGTAATCTTGTCTTCTGCCAACTTAGCCAACCCTAGGGATTCCATCATTGCGTTAGGACAGAACATTTTGACCTCAGAGCGGATGGCATCCTTTAGACCACTGATAAAACAACTCCGGTAAAATTCATCAGACAATCCTTCAGTGTGGTTGGCTAGTTTCTCAAATTCGGTTGGATACTCTCTCACAATGCCAATTTGGCGAAGTTTAATGAGGGCTCCTGTGAAGTCATCAAAAGCACTAGGACCAAATCGTTGCAAAAGGAGCTAGCAAAAGTCTGGCCATTTTGGCTCTTCATGAGCCTTGATGTACCAATGGTACCATTGAAGAGCTTCCTGTTCCAAATGAAAGGATGCAAGCGGAACTTTGTTGACATCAAAAGTATTATGCAAACTGAAATACTGTTCTGCACCATAGATCCATCCAGTGGGATCAATACCATTGAAGCGAGGAAAATCAAGCTTCGGACCACGGAAATTGCTGGAAGAAGAGAACCCATTGTCTGATGAAGACTCGGACGGTCGTTTGTTGTTCATAGCTGAATGTTCAAGATGGAGGCCGAGAAATTTTTCATCCAGATCCTGGAGTTTGGCTTGGATGGCTGCAAGTGCGTCTTCCATGGTTTTTGCTCCTGCACGGGTGACAACCATAACCAGGAGTTTTTTTTTTTTTTTGGTTGACTGGGTAGGAAAACAAAAAAAGAAACTGCTTTAGTAAAGGAAAATCTGGACTTGGGAAAAAATATGAAGGGTAATTGGGGTTTGACTAGGTTTTGGACACTATCGAATAGACAGGGAAGCAAAAATGAGGATTTCAGAAGTGGGGTGAAAGAATGGGAAAATTTGGCAGAGGGGGACAAAGAAGCAGAATTCAGAAAGGAACTCTGTGGTAAAATTTGAAGGTGATTGGGTGAAAT
This sequence comes from Larix kaempferi, assembly GCA_027924585.1. Taxonomy (NCBI): domain Eukaryota; kingdom Viridiplantae; phylum Streptophyta; class Pinopsida; order Pinales; family Pinaceae; genus Larix; species Larix kaempferi. The sequence goes on along the minus strand of BSBM01001654.1, from coordinate 70,705 downwards.
CTGAGGAAGTTATGGCAAACCCTAAAAATAGACAAATGTGGGATTTCGGGCTTTGGGAAGGGGAATTGGGGATAGGGTCCTCAGGAATGAAATATGCAGAATGGGATGACAGGGGTTCCCCGAAAATTTCAAGGGAAACATAGTGAAAACAAGGGAGATATGGAGAGAAAAGGGGTCTGGAGCGGCTACGGCTCGGAAGGGATCTGGAACAGATAAATCTACAACAGCCCAGAAGTGAGCGGAAATAGAGGGATCTGAAACAGCGTCGAATGGATTGAAAACAGCTGGATCTGGAATGGATTTCAGAATGGATCTGAACGGCTGGATCTAAAACGACGCAGCAGTGATCGACAACAGTTCAGCTGAAAATAGATATGGACCCCAGGTATGTGCGGCTTCCTAATAGTTCAGGGGTTTCACTCGGCCACCAATGTTGTCTGACGGCTTGCGTATTGGGGCAGTACCCTTCACTCCATGGCTCAGGTAAAACTGATAACCACTTTGCCACAAATGACAGCTCTTGGTTTACCTCACGGGTGGGGACTAGTCAATCATGTAGGGGTCATTGCCCTTTTTGCTGGTAGGTCCTCTCAATGGGCCAACTACTTCGGGGTTCCTGTGGTACTCCTCACAATGAGTTTTAGGGCTTATGCCCAAGTACTTCCCACAGTTAAGCGGATAGGGATTATTCCCAAATCTGAACTTGCAACAGATGCGAAAAAAAAAATTGGCAGAAATTTCACCCAGCGAGCTCAAGAAAGTGCTCCGATACCAGATGTGAAGCACTTGCAACAATTAATTAATAAGAATATGCGAAATAGCAGAAATGACAGAACTCAGAATCACCTTTATATTGATCACATGCCACTTCGAGGGGGCAACCTCCTATGAGAAAGCTCAATACAAATAACTTCACGGTGCCTTCATAGTTCTCAACACACACTTATATACTAAGTCTAGGCGCCAATACTATGGGTCAAAACCATGGGCCACTACAAACTATGGATCAACAATACTATGGGCGACTTACAAAGCATATGCACCAACAACAATAACACAAACTATTGATCAACAAATACTATGGGACGACTTACAAAGCATATGCGTCCAACAACAATATACTAAAAAAGTAAAGACATGGGTTCCTAACACCCTGATGTCGGCACAATATGAAGCATTTAATTCAGCATATGATCAGCTCAACCAGTATAATGACCAAGTAGCTATTGTCATTGATGTTCTCTGCAATTGGTACAAACACTATGGAAATGTATTCACAGAAATGCGGAAGACAAGTGACTTGATTGATAAACTTCATTAGCAACACCGAGTAGCTAACGACAACATGAGCAGAACCATCGAAGATCAAATTCTAATAGAAAATAGCAAATTGGATAAATTAGAAAAAAGTGAAGAACAATGGTTGAGCCAAGCTCAAGTGGAACAACTTCAACCACATCTCCAAACCCTGTTTACAGCTGCCAATAAGAAAATTGAGCTATTTGGTCCTGACTTAATTCATCTGCAGGGAAAGACAATAGAGGAAAAGATGACTGATTTATAAATCCTGACAACACTTACCATTGACATCCAAAAATCACTGTGCCATTGAGAAAACTTCCACCACCATCTATCTGTCTCGGCTAAAACAATTGTTCAGGACTGTGCACAACAACCAGCGGCCAGTTCCAGTCATAAATAAATAGTACCAGCCACATCTATCAATTTTGCACAATCATCCATCTTTTGTTCAGTTATTTCACATCTCTTTCTTTCTTCAGAAAAAAGAAATATTTTGAAGTAGGAGAGGTCGTCCTATCGACTAGGCCCTCCACCTAAAAATTTGCAATGTAAGTTGACAAGATGTGTGGACCAGTTGGGATATGTCAGTCGGTTCTGGCGACCAATAAACAAAACTAACAATTTATATTCATAAAGCTATATTGTATGCACTATTAATGCATTTTTGTGGTAGTTGGAAACATAGACTCAACCCATAAATATTTATACATATTAACAAGTTACTATTTAGATTTGCAAGATCCTAAGTTATTTCTCTTTGGTTTTAAAGCTTCCTTTTTGAATATTTTATGCTCAATCAAATTGATGGTTTCCAGTATTTACTTCAGCTAGTTGAACCAGTTAATAACAAATCATGGAAAAAGGTTGCAACAACTCTGTTTACAAATAATACTACTTTATTGGTGAAGGACACAAATGATCGCAGTTTTTGCTCACTCTCTACTTTTGCTATAAAATCAATCAACTCGAATTACATACATATCTGAAAGTTATATGTTGATGTTGATAAAACATTGAATAGTCTATTGTTATTTGATGAATGATATCTGCATATCTACTTGCTATATCTATTTGCAATTTGGTGCTACACTTAGTTGATACTTTATTGGTCAATGAATTATTTTCCCTTGGATTATGTCGTGCATTTTCATTAATCGAATAATTGAATGGTAGTGACATTTATCCCTTAATGTATATTTGTGTTGAATTAGTTAATTCATATAAGTACTGTCTCTGCTTATGTTTTTCTTCCTTCTAACTTTCCTCTTCTCCTAGCGGCATTCATTTTTGTCCCTAAAGGGGCAAATGCTAGTATATTTGTGTTCTCTTAACCAAGTAATATAGAAATGATGAATTGGATGGGACTTCTCTCTGGCCTAAATTAATTTAATATGCAAAGGCAAATGCATAAAAAGGATTCCCTTAAAATGTTCTCTTTATGGGAACCCTCAAAACAATAAGGTGGGGAATGCCATTTAAATAAGAGTGGGGAACCATTAAAATGGAAAAATGAATCTTGAAATTTAGTACATTAAAAATGGATTTTACATAAATATTAAATAAATTTATTGATGCTTTAAATCAAAGAGATTAGGATTTGAGCACAAGATTGTGTAAATCTCTAAGACATTAATTTTCAATGTATTTTTAAGGCCTTAAATAATGATTTTTTTTGGCCTTGTAATGATTTAGGATTATTATAGGTTTTTTAATCCTTTCATGGAAATTGTTTTTTCATTAAGATCTTTCAAGAGAGCTATTAAGTAGTTAAAATAGTGTTTGTATGAGAAAGTTTGGGCCCCAACAAGGTAACCATATAAATATTCTTGGCATTTTCAAGTGGTGACCATGTCAACTCAACATAATTTGAATGTGAGGATTTAGTCACACGGGTATGAATCCACTAAATACTTCTTGAAATACCGTGGAGGTTCTAAGAAGGTTTTGAGACCCTAAACCTAACCCTAATATTAATTCTGTTGAAGGTTTATGCTACTCAAAACTTAATACCAAACCTGATATTTATTCTTAATAATTTTAAACTCAAAATGATAAATACAGATCCATTGATACTTTTAACCAATAATGCAGCAGAAATAGAACAAGAATTCATTCACACATTTGCCACAATTATTTACCTTAGAAAAACCGAAAGTGGAAACCCATCAAAAGTTTTTCTTTTATTAATCTTGGCTCATAGAGAAATTCATAAATTACAATAATAGAACATGTTACTCAACCCCCCATACAACATAGCCCAGCAACCTCACTGAACTTCGGACTGTATGGACCTATTCGGCCAAACCAGAAACTTCTTCACTTTCAACTCATACATCCCTATACATAGGCATCCCACATATACCCTCATGTCATAAATTCCCTATACACATCTATCCCGCATATGCCTCCAAACTAATTCTACCATACGACTTTCATCTTTCTACTCACAAACCTCTGCCCAACTGGTACGGTTTTTAGCCAGATTCCTCCTAGAAATTTCTTCACACCTTTCTCTTCAACCCCTGAGTCTCTCACTCATAAAGTATATCACTCTTTCTATTGAAAAAATCTATCTCTCAAGTTCTCACAAATCTCTTATTATGTGTCTTGTTTGGAGTATTGTGTCTTTCTCCTCCCCTTAGGATTTCTTTTACAACATCTCAATGACCAAAAACTTAACCCTAGATCTCCAAAGTTATGGATGGCCAAGGTTAAATCTTGAGCCTCACTTAGTATCAATGGCTATGAATTAATCTTAAGTTTATGTTTTAGTCATCATCCAACATTAAGTTAATAATATGAATTTTTCCCAATTTAAACTTAGGAAAGGGTACAAAAGTCACATACTCAATAATTAAGCAAGTACCTATACAGTAAATGGACAAATTCTGCATGCTTGACACCTGGCCTATGCAAAATCTCTTGTTCGATCTATAATCATCAACACTCCCCCTAGTGAGGAAGGAGATATGCACCACACCCATCTTATCTCTAAAGAACAAAAAATTCCCCTTCATCAAAGCCTTAGTGAGAATATCTACAACCTTCTCATCTATAGGAATATACTAAATTTTCACTACACCCCTCTACATTGTATCCCTAATGCACTGGTACCTGATATCTATGTGTTTGGACCTGTCATGAAAAACTAGATTCTCCAAGATTTTTATGCAACTCTAATTATCGCAATGGATCACCTTAGACTCCAACTCTAGACTAAATAAACCCATGAGTATCTTGCAAATCCAAATGCCCTCATAACTCACCAAACTCACTACCATATACTTGAACTCTACTGAACTAAGTTCCATTGATGTATGCTTCATTCTAAACCATGAAATCACTATTGATACCAAGTTGAAGCAACACCCTGAGGTGCTCTTCCTATCCATTGCACTTCCTTCCTAGTCTGAATCTATATAGCCATGTAACCACACTCCACTACTCATGACATAGCTCATTCCATACTCCACTATAGCTCATAGATACATGAGCACATGCTTCACTGGAACCCAATGAACCCTCCTCGGTTCCACCAAAAACTAGCTCAGGGTGTTCACCACAACGGATACATTTAGCCTAATGTTGACCATATACATCAACGAACCAATCAACTTCCTTTACAATGTAGCATCCTCCAACTCGGACTCAGAAGCATCAAGCTTCTTTAGATTGGTGATCATAGGTGTAGACATAGGCCTACAATCCTCCATCTCGAATCTCCTAAGAATATCAACTGCATATTTTTCGTGCCCTGAGAAAATATCACTTTTGCTTTGCCACACCTCCAATCCTAAAAAGTATTGCATCATGTCGATGTCCTTCATATTGAACTTTGAAGATAGTTCTCTCTTACACGTCTCTATGAGCTTCTTTGACTCTGTAACGAACAAGTCATCTACATGAAGTACCAAGATGAGTGGATCACCTACAACGAGTGTAAAATACAAGTTGGGATCTTCCTCACTCTTGATGAATCCCATATCCAATAGATACCCATCCATCCTCGAGTACCATACCCTTGGTGCTTACTTGAGTGTGTATAACGCTTTCTTCAACCTGCATACATTAGTATCTCTCCCATTCACCTCAAATCCCTAAGGTTGCTCAATGTACATATCCTCCTCAATAAATCCATTGAGGAGTGTTGTCTTCACATCCATTTGACCTATCCTCCACCCCATCTTTGAAGCAATAGATATAATAGCCCTGATAGAAGTATACCTGGATACTGGAGAAAATGTCTCCTCATAGTCTACTCCCTCCTTTTGGGAGAACCCTCTAGCCATGAACCTCTCTTTCCACTTATCCACGTGGCCATGTACAACATGACTGATCTTGTAGATCCATATCAAACTAACCATTGATTTCCCTTTTTGCCTCAGAACAATGTCCCAGACATCATTCTTCATGATGGATGCATACTCCTCCACCATGCCATCACTCCAAACCTGGTGGTCTATTTCCTCCTAAACATAGGTAGGATCAAAATCAATGATGTCACTAATAAGTTCCATGTAACTAGGAAACTGTCTCGGGAATCCCCCTCTGCCTAGGAGTACTCATAGGAGCCTTCACATGCTCCTCAACATCTCTCAATGTCTACTATATCCATCTCAACCTCTTACTAAAAAAAGTGTAAGGTGCTTCTCACTCCTCCTCTTGATCTGAAGACTAATTCTCTGTACATGTTGGTGTTGGTATCTCCTCAACATTCAGATCCTCTCTCTCCTCATCCTATGTTACTGCTAGAATGGTGTCTAGTGACTTCCTAATGGATCAGATCTCATCAAAACAAACATCCCTCCTCACTGTTGTCTTCCCTAGTGAAGTAATGTATATCCTATATTTGTTTTAAGTCTTGTTGTATCCCACAAAGAAACTCTTCTCTCCTAAAAGTTCTGACTTATTCCTCTTCTCCAATGGTACATGAACATACACTAGACATATGAATATATGAAAGTGATCAATCTCTGGTCGCACTCCTGTGAATTCCTCCTCAAGATTCTTGTCCCCCAAAACCTTATGAGGACTCATTTTATCAATGTACACTATCATGTTTCATGATTCTTCCCAGAGAAACATGGGAAAATCCTAATCATGGATCATTTCCTTGGAAGTTCCAATGATGGCCCTATTATTCCTCTCTGCAACCCCATTTTGCTGCGGGTTGTAAGGTATTGTTATATCCTTCTTTATTCCTTCCTCCCTGCAAAAATCCTTGAACTTGTCAATTATATACTCACATATGTTATTTGTTCTTAGAAATTTGATCTTCCTTTGTATCTAGTTCTCCATGAGATTCTTAAACTCCCAAATCCAATTGAAGACCTCATCCTCAGTGTTCATAAAGTAGATCCACATCCTCTTGGATAAATCATCTATGAAGGTCACATACTAGTTGTATCCTGTCAAAAAAACTACCGACATAGAACCACATATATATGAATGCACCAGATCCAATATCCCCTTGGACCTACTCTCATTTCTAGGAAATTTGGTATTGGCATACCTACCAAGTGCACATCCCTTGCATACACCTTACTACTCCATGTTTAACTCTGAAAGACCAGTGACAATCTCCCTCATTATCGGTAAATCCATGTGATGCAAATGACCCATCCTCATGTGCCAAAACTAGCACAATATGTCACTGTCATAATGAACCAAAGAACGTACTAGCATAGCAGTGCAAGTTCCCCACTCTGCTCCCTATCACTTGTCTTATATATGAATTGGATCGTTTTGGCCTAAAAAGTACCTGTCCATCCTAAAATTAGACCACATACCCTTTGTCTTCAATAGTTGAAATAGATAGTAGGTTCTTCATTAACCCTGGTACATATAGCACATCCTTCACCTCCATAGGATCTCTTGAATCTAGTTGGAACTGAATAGACCCCCTCTACTGCACACTTGTCATAATTCCCAAGCTCCACATGCAGAACGGAGTCCTCCTATGTAGTACTGGTGAAGACAACTCGCATTCTTGTCATGTGATGAGAATCCCCATTGTCCACTAACCATGCATCCTTCACTATGGTTCTAGAAAGACAAGACACTAATGAGAATTTCTTCTCAAACTTTACAATGAACTCACCCACCTATGTGTCTGTTGTTGCTGCAACATGTGTAAATTACTCTTTCCCTTCTTCTTGTTTTGACATTAACCTACATAATGGCCAAACTTGTGACATGTAAAGCACTTGAATTTTCTCATGTACTTCTTCTTTCCATCCTAAGTGGAAGTATCACCACTCGTATTCCTCTTGGTCTTCCCCTTGCCTTTCATTGCATGACTTGCAAGAGCAATGTTCTCCTCATCATCATAATCACCCTTTCATTGGCCTCCATGTAGATCCTCCTCTCAAGTCTCCTCCTAGATTAAGTCATCCCATAACCTCTCCCATCTAGGAATATTTTCTTGTGCAATGATACCTTTGACAAAAGGAGCCCATGGCTTGATGAATCCATTCAGTGCTACTCTTACCAACTCCATATTTGTCACTATCTCCCCAACTCTTATGAACCTGTGTGATCTTGGAGAGACAAGAAGCCATTGTATCTTATATAAACATATTGATATTCTTTGGTTCCTCTTTCAACACCATCTTCCTGTTGTGGTTATCACTATGGTAAAGCTTTGTCAGAGCTTCCCACATCTCCCTAGTTTTCTTCTTCCCAGATAGATGAGGGATCAAATGATCCTTCACTACATCCAGAATGATCCTCTTGGATTTTACATCCTTCTTTTTATGCTCATCCAACTGAGTAGCATTACTAGGAATTAGGAGAGTTTTATCTGCAAACTCCCGAATCCTATTCTCCATTATCACTAATGTTGTCCTCTCTTTCTAGGGACTAAATTTGGGTGCACCCTCCAATTGGTCCTCAAATATCAATCCAGTTGTTTCCATCCTATCCAATCAAATAACTTGACCAAAGATTTTTTTTGTAACTGTAAACCCCCATCAAATGTTATTTCCTTCTTCGATCCAACCAAGATCTAATACCATATTCATGGCTTATGTTACTCAAAACACAAAACTAGATCTGATCTTTATTCTAAATAATTTTATACTCAAAATTATAAATAGAGATACACTGATAGTTTAACCCATAATGAAGTGGAAATAGAATAGGAAATCATTCACACATTTGACATAGTTATTTACCCTAGAAAACACCAAAGGGGAAAAACCAACATTTTTTTTCTTTCACTAATCTTATCTCACAAATAAATTTATAAATTACAATAACATTTAACTTGTTACTCAGCCCCCCTACAACACAACCCAACAATCTCACTAAACTTCGGGTTGTACGGATATGTTCATTCAATCTGGAAACTGTTTCGTTTTCGGCTCATACGTCAATTAGAGAGATTTTGAGGTAAAAAAATGGTCTCCCAAGAGATGTACTAAAAAAATATGAAATATATTAAAATATTATGAGTTAGGGGTTTTATGGAGTAGGTATATATTACAAGTCACCTCCTACACTATTTTCTATGCACAATATAAATAACCATGGTTGAGTTACTTTTAAAAATTCACTAGAAATAAAATTAATAAAATAACTCTACAGTGATGTGACTAAGATTCATTTTAAATTCTCAAAACTTTATTGTCCTTTAACATTTATTTGTCTTGAACTTGCAAATGAAATTAAATAATAATAAACATTTTTTAAGAGGTATTTTTTTAATTTATGGTGACTTTTTATATTTAGTATTTTCCTCATCAATTTAATATAATTTGATTTAATTGAAAATTTATTTATATGTAAAATGTTAATAATATTATTATAATTCACATTGCATTATTATTATTATTCTTTATTCATTAAATCTATATTGGTAAATTAATATAAAAATTGTAAAAAAAAAGGGATATTTATTTTGTTGTAAATGAATGTTATAGTTAAGTCTCTCATAGAAAATAATATAAGACTTAAATTTTTCTTAAAAATTTAGTAAAAATATATAATTTTTTTAACTATTAATATTATCTTTAGAACATTATTATTTTGTAAAACATGTTTCTTTATAGCTTTAAAAATTATGATGAAATTGAATTTTTTAGAAATATTATAATATGTTGTCATGTATTATTATTGAAATAAAATAGACAATGTGTGTGTATGTGTGTGTGTGTGTATTATATATATGTGTGCTTATAAATTAGTTTGGCATTATAATATTAAATAAAATGGAGTGAATATATTATTAAAAATATGAAAATGACAAAAATATAATTTTATGAAAAAATGTGAAATGAATATATATATATATATATATATATATATATATAAAGTAGTTTGGTATTATGATATTAAATAGAATGGAGTGAATATATAATTTAAAATTAAAAACATGAAAATGACAATATATTATTTTATAAAAAAATGTGAAAGGACCTTCTTATGAATTATGAGTACTTTATTTGAAAATGACAATATATTATTTTATGAGAAAGTGTGAAAGGAAAAAAAATGTGAAAAGACATTCAATATGAATACTTTACTTGAAAATGACAATAATTTTATTTTATGAAAAATATTAAAGGACTTTCATTATGAGTACTTTACTTTATGGCTTAAAAGTACGTATACCACTACTTTGGTTAACTATGAGTTTTCATCCACTATAGAAAATTTGACAAATAAGCATTCTTAACTCATGCAATGCCACGTCAACCATGGGGGATGATGTCATCTACTAGAATGTGATTGGTTGATTTTTATAGTACATTTTCTTTGTTTTGAGGCTCATTGTTTACCTCAAAATTTCTCTAACCCTACATAAAGAAAACCCACATATACCCTCAGCTCATATGCGCTTTATACACATGCATCCAGTATATGCCTCCAAACTTATTCTATCGTACAACTTTTGGATTTATACTCGCGGACGTTTTCCTAATTGCTACGGTTCTCGACCAGATTCCTCCTGCAAATTTCTTCACACCTTTCTCTTCAGCCATTGAATCTGTCACTCATAGAGTATCTCACTTGTTCCTTGACAAAATCTCTCTCAAGTTCTCACAAATCTCTTATGATTTGTCTTGTTTGATGTGTTATGTCTTTCTCCTCTCCTTGGAATTTCTTTTATAACATCTCAATGACCAAAAACCTAACCCTAGATCTCCAAAGTGATGGATGGCTAAGATTAAATCTTGAGCCTCAGTAAATATTAATGTTTGTGACTTAATATTAAGTTCACTTTTTATTCATTAGCCAACATTAAGTTAATAATGTGTTTTTCCCAAGTTAAACTTAGGAAATAGATACACAAGTCACTTACACAATTAAGCAAGTACCTAGAGAGTAAATGGACAACTTTTGCATGCTTGACACCTAACCTATGTAGAAGCTCTTATCTGAGATATAATCATCAACGGATATGAATCCACTAAATAATTCGCAAAACATAATAAAGGTTCCAAGAAAGTTTTGAGACCCTTAACCTAACCCTAACCTTAATTATAGCTTTTAAAAAACTAGCAGAAGGAGGGAAGAGGGTTCCCTTTTTCACTAGCTTCTTATTGTTCCATATTATGAATAGGGGTGTGGAGGATGTGCTAATAGAAAAGAGATAGAACATATTGTAGAGGGTTGTAGAAGGCCATAGTGTATCATATCTTCACAGTAATCTTGGAAAACTTTATAATATGAATTATAATCTTCATAACATAAGAAGATAAAAAACACAATCCTTTATTAAATGTTGGTTTTCTCATATGAATTTCAAGAGTACATATTCATCTTCAATTGTATCTGACTTGTTACTAAAATGTTTTTCATAAATTTAAAAATCAAAATAATATTCTTTTTAAATTACTAGTGTTAAACAAAATATATATATATATATATATATATAATTTGTAAAAAAAAAATTAAGCATATTTATAAAGTGATCCCAACCACATTATAATTTGTAAAGAAAATTTTGAACATATTTATAAAGATAATGTTAAAGAATTTTAAAGTTTACTTTCAAAGTCATCATCCATTTGAAATGACATACCACTCCAACTTGTATTTATACACATTATCATATTGTAATTTATATTAATAATATGATATATTTATATTAGTAAATAATTGGTATTATTTTAATATAGAATGTATGGACTTTTCTTTTCATGGATATGATTTCATGTATTTTGGTGTTCACTTTAAATGGCATCGAAGCTCATTTTGATTCCTTGCAAATGATACCACATTAGTTTTAATCCTTCACTAACTTATGGCCAATTCAATTGCGATGATCATCCAGGATGGAAAAATTCAAGTGCGATGATCATCGAGGATGGAAAGAGAAGTGTGTTCCTAGTTTTGGTCCTTTGCCATAAACAATGTAAATGATGTAATATTGTTAGTTGTTTTAAGGAGCGTGGTAAGAAGATCAAGTCCAAGGCCCTACCATGGAAATCCTGAATATATAGATATATATAAATGTATATCATCAAATAAATATGGTTAGTGAACCATGCATTGGTCAAGTGCAACATAATTGTAAATGTGATGTACATGTGCATGATAATAACAACTAAAACCCACAGCTGACTGTGGAAGGAAACAAGAGAAAGGGGCATGATTTCCCTAAGGTTAGGAAGGGACATATTAGTCCTTAAAGCCAATAGATGAAATCCAAATGTACAATGGAGGAAAGATGAGCCATCAACCATCAAGTTGATTCATGTGCCCCAATCATTTAATGCTTCCAAGAGGAAGGTCGTTGAGATAGTTATTGTCTTGGGGAAAGGAAGGTGTGGGTATGAGATTTCTTGTGCCAATCGTACTGCAGAACTAGGACTAGAGATTGCTTATGGGTAAGAAATCAGCCGAATTGAATTCATCCTTAAATTATATGTTAGTTGGGGGCTAGCGTATTCTATCATTCAATAATTCTGTCATCCAAACAATTTTCTTGGTCTAAGTAACCCGACCGTTATTGTCTAGGAGTGGCCATGTGGTTGGAGGATTCAACCTTTGTTTTCAGTGTGTCTATACCTTTGTTTATGGTAGAAAAGAGTGGTTCTAATCTCTGGTTTATGGTCTTGAGTGGAAGTCAAATTGGAAGTATGTGAGCATAGTTGATGTGTATTTCCCTTACTATTCTAGGTCCATACTGAATTACATACTTCCTTATCCATTGAACTATGCTCGTGCACCCTGAAGTTGTGTTGTATGCAATTATTGCAAGACTATTCCCAATATTGTTTGAGTACATCAAACAGTGGTCAAGTTGCTTATGAATCCTATGTAGTGTTCCTAGTTGTCACAAGCGCACCTAGACTTGTTGAATCTTTCCCTAGTACCAATCATGCACCCGATATCCCTGGTTCCTTGATGTTTGATGCCATCCTTAATATGGTCACCTATTAGTCCTATGATAACCTGAGAGCTCAATTGGACATCAAATAGAGTGAATCTTGGGAAGGAAGTTTGTTGTGCAAAGCCAAGATTTGTAAGCATTGGAAGATGTATGGGTTTGGGTGGTCTTTCTACACACACAATGAATAACACATGGAGGAAGGCGATGCTTTAGGGAATATTGAGAATTGAAATGGTACCTTCTTGGTGTTGTGTGTGGTGGGTAATGTGGACCCCAATCCATCTGAGTTTGTGCAAGTCATTTGCAATTTTGGAGGTAATCTAGATCTAACTATTTGTCCCTTTTATTGAATTATCAACACCTCTATTGTGTTGGTAGAGTGGTATTGAGTACTATTTTGGTATGGAATCCAAGAGTGGTATGGAGCACATAACTGGCTAAAGAGACTAATGAGGGTTGAGATCTCCTGGCAGATCATTAGGTTTGGGTGGTTTTTCTATGCACACACTTAATAGCACCTGGAGGAAGGTGATTCCTGAGGGACTATTGAGGAGAAAAAGGTTACCTTCTTGGTGTTGTGTGGGGCAGGTATTGTGGACCCCAAACTAGCTGAGTCTAATAGAGGTTCATGTAACTCAGAGGTGAGTTTACTAGTTAGCATTTCCCTCCACTACCTTTGTAGTGTATTAACCCAACTATGCATTAACTTGGCTTGAAATTGAATCTATGTGACTGTGGACAACTTGTTAACCCGGTAGAGGGATGGCTTGGCTATGGCCTTGATCCTATTTGATTGTTAGTGAGTTCTTATTAGTTTCCCCTTTAATTAAGGAAATCATGCCAATGTGGGCGTGGCCTCTTAGAAGAATTAGTATATGCTAGACAGAGTGCCTACAGCTGGGTGGAACAATGCTCTTGCACAATCAATTGCTTGGATAAGCTACATTCAAGATAATTGTTTACTTGATGTCTCATCGTTGTTATTTCATTTCCTATGAACAAATGTTGATGATAAATGATGAAGATGCATGCTATAATTAGTGCTTGTGAATATGAAATGCTTAGTTAGTAATAATCATGATACCAGATATCTAAGTGTGGAATATATGATATTGCACTTCATGAAATGCTTATATATAGAGATGTATGTATTGTATATGAATACCCATTAGGAATACAATGATAACTCTACAGGAAGTCAGTGACTAGCAATTCGAAGTTAAGTTTCCATGTGGTGGTTATCCTATGTGACAGGTGGCATGCATTGATTAAAGGTTTTCACATGGTGGTTCGTGCAACAAATAGAGTTTATGCACACATTTTTTCTGCATGAAAGGAATGTGCACAAGGATTAAAATTTTTGCGCATAGTTCTATGTATAGATAAAGCGCGGGGAACATCATTAGAGGAACAAATGTATGGTGTGGCATGAGGTGCAGTTACAAGAGATGGAAAAGGATACCTTGTGGCCACGATAGGCCACTAAGGGCACCAAGGACATGAAAACACACACACACACACACACATAGATAGTTCTAACCTCACAAATGCAAAAATTACAATGATAGAACATCCTATTTCCTATCTAGTGAAGGTATCGTCGCAATTGCGATGATCATTGGGGACAAAAAGAGAAAGAAAAGTGTAATTTTATTTTATTTTTACAATTTTTTGCAATTACAATGGATTTTTGTCAAAGCGTTGAAAAACAATATTATAACTTGTACCCAAATGTAGTAGTGCATATGAAGAAGAAGAGAATTTGAGGGAGAGGAGAGCATGAGAGGAAACAATGAAAAAGAAGGGATGTGCTAGAAATGAAAAAGTTAGAAGAAGAAGCATGTTTTAATATCAAAGGATGTCTCTGAAACAAAGCTACCTACAATGTTTCATGTGAGTAAGAATGCATTAAGACTTTGACTAAGAATGTAGTTGAGCACCCCTTTGTAACAATTTCCTTAGACTAATAAAATATCTATTGAATGTTTCTTTTCCCATTTGGGTTTTTTGTGTAAAATATCAATGTCCATTGTGAGTTTTACTACTAAGTGAATACTTTAATTATGTGGATTTCTTTGTATGCTTAGTTCTAGTGTGATTTCTATGCAAAAACCACATGTTATAACACTTCCAATTCACCATTTTGTTAACTCTTGTTCATTTCGATTACTTATGTAAAACATGCTTTGTACACCATGTTATACAATGAATTTTGAGTTTGCTCTATCACTAGTTTAATTTATGGTATGACTAATCATACTCTATAGCCATATAATTGAACCGCCCACATATTTATAGGTTAATTCTTTTCAACTGTGGAAGGAATTTTCTCTTGTTATTTCTCATATGAATAATGGCCAAATGTGTGGAGTGTAGTAATAGGTTTTATGTCACATGTCCATGTGTATGGATGGAATAAATTCAAACAATGGGTAGAAGCCAAATATCTAGTTCTGAATGAATGTAACTACAGCTTGCACTAGTACAAAATGAGAGATAAGTGACCAGGCGACCAAAACATTTGGTCACCACAGCTTTTTCAAGGGATAAATTACCAAAATTGACAAATTTTAATTGAATTGACTAAAAATGACCAAGATAAATGACCAATTTGGTCAGGGGATAAGAACTAAACTAAAAATGACCAAGATAAATGACCAATTTGGTCACGAGATAAGAACTAAACTAAAAATGACCACATAACAATTGGTCATTTATGTGGTCATTTTTAGTTGTGTCATTCCAACGATGGAAAATTATAATTTTTATAATGAAGTTGTACAATTTACTAAATTTTAACACTGCAAATGGATTCGGAGACCCTTTTCATTTACTAAATTTTAACACTGTAAGGGGTCTCCGAATCCATCTGCAGTGTTAAAATCTAGTGAATGAAAAGGGTCTCTGAATCCATCTGCAGTGTTAAAATTTAGTAAATTGTAATATTAATAGTATACAACTTGGATTATTTTTCAATACATGTCTTCTAAGGGATCATTTCTTTGAGGCCATCGATATAAAGTTTCTTGAGGGTACATACATGGATTTTAGACCAAGGCTAAGAGCATTTGTGACATTTGGATATTTTAGACCAAGGATAAGAGCATTTGTGACATTTGGGCTTTAGGGGGTGTTGTGAAATGTTGGTCAACTCTTTGGGATATTGCAAGTATGAACTTACTAAAAGTTCCTTTGGGATGTGTGGTGATCCACCTTACCCACCATGTATGTGTTCACCCTTCTAAGTGTTGAAGGGCTATATTTAACTTATCTTTTTTATTATGTGCCTCAGAAACCTAAAGCCTAGTTTGATTTTTCTTTGAAGCCACATATACACTTCAACTTCACCTCTAAAACCATATTATGAAATCTTCATTTAAATGTTATAGGAAATCTTAGGATTGTCATTTCTTTCCAAAGCATTTTTAGGTGATATCATTATCCCCAAAAACATCTAAGATGATGAATAAACTTCATTCCATGAAAGGGTTTTGATCCGAGCATATATTAAAGGAGAAATATATATATAACATTTTACTTTTAACTTTTATAACTAATTTATAACGCACAATAAATTTTATTTTTATATAAAATTAATTGTACAATGCATATTACATTTTAAAATATTTCTTATATTATTTTCATTCGATTAAATAGATGTGTTTAGATAGGAAGATTTAAAAAATACTTTCATTTGACAAGAAATCCTTCAAAATTTTAATAAAGCTCAGTTTCCATGTGTGCACTCTATGTCGTCTTTGAGAGCTTCCTATGTTGAAATGATATCGAGGGTTTATTCCAAACAACAATTCACATTCCAAGCATCTCTTTTTATTCCAACAATAGTTCACATTCCAGTTATCTCTTTTTATGATAATATAGAAACAATTCCATGCATTATATAGTTTTACAAGAATTTTTTATAATTGTAAATATTAAATCTAACTTTTAATTAAACACACATACCCCACAAATGAAGGAAGACACAAAGCTAGAGTACTCACCTCTCAAGAAAATTGACCATCGTTCATTTGCAATGCCCCTTTGTCCGGTAAAAAGAGAGAACCCATCATACCACACTTCACTTTCTCTATAAAAAGGATAGCGAATCATGGTAGTGGTTATAAACAAGTTACAGTTTGGTGGAGAATTTTCTTTTCTCTCTCCTATAAAGCAAGGGTTGAGATTGTCTTGTTACCTAAATAACACTAAAGGCGCTTACACAGCGAAGAGCGGGTGCTTCGTAGATATCTGGCCAAAGAGTGTGCAAGCGATTAGTTGCAGAGGAGGAAGGAGCAATAGTCTTAATTAAAAATGGAGGCATCTACCAAGAAGCGAAAGGCTGAAGAGAATGGTGTGGTGGACATAGCCGTGGAAGATGCACAAAAAATTTTGGAACCCTTCACCCATGAGCAGAGATTGAATTTGACGGGCATTTGCCCATTTTTGAGCATTTTTCCCGTCAAATACAGGAATTTTTTTAGTCAAAACGTTTTGTCATACATTTAATTTCTTTTATAAACCATCATTTTGACATTTTAATTTTTCTTCAAAACATCATTAATAGCTATATTAAGCTTTCCTAGGGTGCTCCATGCCCTGGCTAGGAGGTAGGAGGCCCAACTCCCCACAAATAGGTTTCAACTTTTTGGTAGAAGTTTGACTGTAGGTTTTAGCGTATAAGCTTCAACGAAGGCTATTATCACTAGAAATGGGAGGGAAATTTAAATGCCTTTCCCACTTTCCCTCGATTGTAAATAATCGCTCACCCACTCAAATGGATCACTTTCCATCTTGATTGTAAAGAGAAATAGGAGGGTTTAGAGAGCAAAAATGGCACACAACAACAAAGCATTATACGAAATGCATCGATGCCACTCTACTTTAGCTAAATATGAGATACACTATTTGGAGTGCAATTTTGGCTTGCAGAACTCGATCTGGATGGGAGCCATGTTTATCCAAGCCACTAGACCCATCAAGAGAGGAGAGGATATCACCATTTGGTATTTTGATAACATGTGCCCTTGACACAACCCGAATCTATGTGCCAGGAATGGGATTGGTTCAAGTGCAGGAGGTGCATTCTGGAGCACTATCTTAGAGCCACCCTAAAGTCTATAAATGTAGAATTTGAACATTTGCATGACATGGCAATGGAATAATCCATTATTATTCAACAACATTTCCATGCGGATCTTTCTGCATCCAAGGAATTTGCAAGGATTTTTGTTAAGTTAGAAATTTGCAAGGATTTTTGTTAAGTTAGAGGAGGTTATCATGAACTCTCCCAAATTGAAAATGGAAGAGAACTAGATTCGTATGTAATATGTGTCTGCATTCTTCAAGGAACGTAGTTGAACAAGTTATTGCTACGAATTTGATTATTCTGCAATTACGTTTTTTCTGATAACTCCTTCCTCATAAAAGGTTAGTTTTAATTCTTTTCAATTTTAAAAGCATTTATACTCCGTTTATACCGTTGAAAATTACCAGTTCATCTTTTTTCAAGGGCAAGATTGCGCAGGTGTCAAATTCTGTAATGTTATACTTTCATGTCTCTCTTGTAAGACAAACCTAAAATAGATGGTGGCTTTATCATGCTCTTTAAAAATAAATTAGTGCAATTTCTCTTCAAAATGTTTTAAGATTTCTTATCTTGATGGGATGTAGCTGCATTAAGATTAAAACAAGTTCAGAGGGGTTTTATACAAACGACAGAATCTTTGTAGAGAGAATTAAAATTTGAGAGTGAAATAAACGAGACAATCATCTAAATTCTAAATAAGCCTTGTGAATTGAGTATGCATTTGAAAAGTATCTAAATTCTATATATAACAATCCGCATTATGGTAATATAATACCATATATTTCCGTAAACGAGGGGTGTGGATTCCTCTCAAAGAGTTTGTTTTAAATTAGTTAAATATATAATAAATGATGGAAAAATAAGATGTTGATAGATTTTGGGCGCATTCTAGATGAACTTCACATTTGAGATAAATTAAGGTTCCATTTTGAATCTTTGTTTGATTTTAATCAACTATGTAGTATGAAGTTTTACTAATTTATAATACTTTTCATTTGTGTGAATTTGTGTGAGTGCTTCAATTAATTTTATAGCAAATATTAATTGTTGTCGACGAAAATGACACATTAACACAACAATGATTTGTCAATTGAGTCATTTGCTTGTTTGTGTAAATATTTTTCTTTTATCATATGATAAAGGATTTATTTTTAGAAAGTAGAGAATAAAGACATGGAAACTGTATGCAATGAAATAACTCTTTCATCCAATCCAAAGTCCAAGGAAACTATGAAGCAACACGCATAAGTTAACCATAAAAATGTCTCACATCCCTTGAATTGACTTATCTATATTGGTTTGTAATTTAGGTTTCAACTAAGTAATCTCAGGAGCTAATGATTGATTCAAACAACATTCAATAGTAATGTGTAAAAACACGAACACCCAATTCACCTATATTGTTTTGTAATCTAGGTCTGTGTGATCATTTTTGAGTTCTTAATTTATGTTTAGGTGAGTATTTTTTAGAGTAAATGATTGATTCAAAATTCAAAAACTATACAATCTTAAGATGGAAAATGGTGATTTTAATATGAATAATATGAACAACTATTAATTATTTTCATTTGTATTGATTTGAGAGGATTATTAATGTTGACAAAGTTGTCTTATAGCCCTCTTTGAGCACCTCGATGTACAAATGAGTACGTGTATGGAATAACTGAGGTGCCTAATAAGGAAAATCATGGATGCCTACCTGTGGGGATTATTAGTTTGTGAGAGTACTAGAGGAAAAAGCAGTGGAGAACTAGGTGTTATTTCTTAACTTCATTAACTTTATGATCATCATTGAGACACTCTTGTAGTATGGTCACTTGGATTTGGGGTGGGTTTAAATAATTTCATGGTTCAACATTTTCTATGTGTACTCTGGGATCAAGGAGTTAATGCAGAGTAAAGGGATTGGAAAAAAGTTCTAAACAGATAATAGAGTTCTACCTCTAGTTCAAAGGATTGAGGTGTATGAGGAGAAAAATCTACTTCTCCTTGCACCAACACCACTCCATTTGTTGTTGTCCTTGATCCACATTTAATTAATTTTATAATCTCAAATTCCAACACTAAAACATTATTACTAATAGGTACATATTTAGGCAAAACGTCCACATTAAGTTCATTTTATAATCTCAAATTCCAACACTAAAACATTATTACTAACCGGTACATATTTAGGCAAAACGTTTAGTGAAGGGGAATGTTAAATCCCCAAATGTCAAAAAAATTTAGTATGACAGGTAAGATTCCAATGAAATTCCAACCCTGCCCACGAGAAACTATTGGATATTCTACAGGAGGCGACCACAAAGCACATGGACGTATTGGAGCAGGTTCGCTCCATTGCGGACAAGGACCCTGCGCAGAGAAAGCTCTTCATCCATGGCCTAGGATGGGACACAAATGCAGAGTCCCTCAAGGCCCTATTTTCGTCTGTGGCCTCCGCCGATTCACAGCCAGCCCAACCGGCGGCCGATGTCTATGCCCGCAAAATCTATGTCGGGAATGTACCCATGGACATGGTGGCAGATCGTCTGCCGAGCCTCTTTTCTCAATACAGTGAGATCGAAGAGGGTCCGCTAGGGTTTGATAAGCAGTTGGGCAGGTCCAGGGGCTTCGCACTTTTTATTTTCAAGTCGGTCGATGCAACCAAGCGTGCGCTAGAGGATCCCATGAAGATCATCAATGGGCAGCAAATGTTTTGTAAATTCACCGTCAAAATTTTGAAGTCGAAGGTCGGTGGCATAAATGTTCCGCCGGGTGCAAATGGATCGGATATCAATGGTTTGAATCAGCCCGACAACATTGTCTCTTCGAACCCTGGAATGCAGTTTGGTGGTATGGGGCATGGTTTTGTGAATTCGGGGCTCAGGGTTAACCAGGATTCAAATCCAACAGGACTAGTGGCAAATCAGGGTTTGAGCCATCACGAGTTGGGTAGCTCGGCTCTATCTGGGCTCGGAGACCACCCAAACCCTAGTGGGATTCCTAGTGGATCCATGAATCATCCCATGAATCCATCTTCTATGAATAGTGGGATTAATAATTCAAGGTTATTAATCCTTTTTAACCTTGAATTCCAGGAGTAACCATGGCTTTGTCTTTGTATTATGAGGGTACTGCTAATCAGTCCCACAAAGCAACTAATGAATGCAAAGATATATATAAGGTAAGCTTCTTGTCTTCCTTCTCAAGGAAAAAAGCTTATTGTTTTAACTTGAGTTAGAGTCATGGAAAAAATATTTTTTTTAGATTAATATTTGGGTTATTGACATATTTTACTTTTTGCAGATGCTTTTAGAAAGATTTGAGGTGGAAAATAGATTTTGGGAATGTAAATCCCCACATGCATATTCCATTAGAATCTGCAGAAACTATTTTCTTCCTGTTCCGACTTCCGAGTCAGATAACTCAAGATTCCTGTTACATGCTGTCATAAATATTGTTCCAATTCTTTATTAAAAATCTTTATCCAATTCTTGAGGATGATGCAAATTATTTATATTGGCATCAATACGTAAATGTCATACTTCCAAAAAATGTTGAAGAAGTGTGATCTTAGATTGGCAATGACTTGAAAAAACAATGCATGTGACATAGGAGCATTAGGAATGAATAATTTGCTACTTTTGAAATTTTGTTTGCAAGGTGGCCGAACAGAAACTGAGCATTATC
This sequence comes from Larix kaempferi, assembly GCA_027924585.1. Classification (NCBI taxonomy): domain Eukaryota; kingdom Viridiplantae; phylum Streptophyta; class Pinopsida; order Pinales; family Pinaceae; genus Larix; species Larix kaempferi. The sequence continues at coordinate 49,301 of BSBM01001654.1, read as the reverse complement.
CATAAGTCAACCATCATAAACTTGTAATCAATATGTTGTCAGATTTTAGGCAAGATTGTGATGATGTGTGATTAAATGCATTGATATTAAAACTAAAATATCATTTTGCAGATGGAATGGGAATTTGTATTAACCCCACTTTTTGGATGTCAATTGCATTTTTTTGCATGGAGGGAAATATGAGAATGTTTCAATATGATTGTGATCCCTTTCATAGAAGTGTTTCTCAGCACAGGCATATGCTATTGCACATAGTCTGTTTTACAATTTGAATTTTATATCATTTTGTAACAAATGAATTGTTGAAATTTGAAAATTCATATTATGATAGAAAGTAAATTGAGATTAATAATTAGTATGTTCAAAATTTTATAGGTATAATGTTAGTCCTAATCTTGACACTTAGCATAGAAGTTGCAAGGTTTTTAAATATATAAATAGTCAATATATCAGGGCCATTAACCCTTCCCTTAACTGAGAAAACTAATTAATTTGATATGTTTCAGGGTTAAATTTAAACAAAGTAAATAATAGCAATTAACCAGGTAATACAATGATACTGAATACTACTTTAACTAGAAAAACTCAATACTTTGTGATTCATTTAGGCTTTTAGGTATTCCCTGTTCCCTTGACAGGTTATGAATATACTTAATGAATACAATATCCTTTCTTGACCATTTGGTAGTACTTAAATAATATACAAGTTGGAGAGAGTGCATCTTCTTTATGCTGTGCTTATCTATATTTCAGTGATCCTATTGCATATGGTTATTATGATAATATATAAATTGTTTAAATATCTAACATAATCATCTTTGAAGTGTAAAATTCTAACATGGTTTCAGAGTTAGCCTGAAAGAAGACTTTGTGCTGCCGAAACTGCCTGAAGTGAAAACTAGGGTTTCTTGTTCCAAAAGCTTTTCACCATAGATTGGCCTAAAAAGGAGGACAAATCAATTATACCTAGAAGGATGCATTTTTCCGTGGAGGAAGATTCTAGACCCGATAATTTTCAATTTTGACCCTATCACTACTGCTCGGGAAAAACTAGGGCATCAGATTTTTTATATTTATGTCCACATATTTGGTGGAAGGAAGGGTTTTCTCAAATCACCTTAGGGAGGTGCATCTTTCTCTCAAATCAGAATTGCAAGATTTTGAAGCTGGAAAATTATGGTTTCTCTGACAAACCCTAGGTCAACCAGTAAGCATATTTCAGAAAGCATTGAAGCTAGCACTTTGTTGGAGCATATCTATTAGTAAGCACTATTATATTGATTTCCATTTGAGGTTCTCATTTTATCCAGATGACAAACAATACCAAGATTGAGGAGAAGCTTGAAGGAGATGAGAACTTTCAAGCATGGAAGTATAGAATACTCCTCATTCTAGAAGAGAATGATTTTGAAAATTATGTTAAGGAGGAATTCGTTGAGCCAGAGGGAGATGAAGACAAGGCTAAACACAAGAAGAATATGGTTAGGGCCAAGAGGATCATTGTTGACTCCATCAAGGATCAATTCATTCCCCATGTTTCATCCATGAAGACTCCCAAGAATATGTTAGATGCATTGACTAAATTGTATGAAGGAAAGAACAGTAATCAAAAGATGACCTTGAGAACTCAACTCAAGGGCATAAAGATGCAGAACTCAGAAAGTATCCAATCCTATTTCACAAGGGTCTCCCAAATCAAAGATAAACTAGAAGCTATTGGTGACAATATTGAAGAAGCAGAATTGGTGATAACTACATTGAATGGTCTCCCAAGATCATGGGAATCATTCATTCAAGGAATTGTTTCTAGAAGGAATCTCGCCAAATTTAGTAGGCTATTGGAGAATTGTACACAAGAGGAAGCCATAATTGAATCTAGAGAAGAGAAGTTGGGTGAAGATGACAATAAATCCTTAGAAACTCATGCAAAGAAGGAAAAGAGAAAGAAAGAAGAACACTCTCACAAGAAGCCTAGAATATTCCAAAAGAATCATAGACCTAATAAGGACTACTCAAACTACATATGTTACACTTGTGATGAAAATGGACATCTTGTAATAGATTTCCCCCAAAAAAAAATTCATACCAAGAAAGGAAAGAAAAAGAGTTATCATGCTCATGCTGCAGAAGATGATGAACCAGTTAAGAAGAAAGCAAGGGAAGATTCCTCAAGTGATGAATATATGTCTTGATTTCAACACTCACAAATTAAAATATTTGATGATACAGTAGTAATTGGAGATCAAGAGGGAGGCTTGTACAAATTAAAAGACCAACCAAATCAAACATTGGTTCATTACACTATGGAACCAAGTTAACTATGGCACAGAAGGCTTGCATATATATATATATACTACAAGGATTTACCGATCATAAGCAAAATGGTGACTGGTCTACCCGAGATCCAGACAAAACATGATGGTGTATGTAAAGGATGTGAAGAATCCGTTTCCAAGCAAAAGGAGATCTTGGATCCAGTTCATGAGGACCTAGGAAGAAGACTTAAGCAAGTTACAGACTAATACAAAGAAGAAGATCAAGGTCTTCAGAATCAGACGATGGAGCAAAGTGAGCTTCCAAAAACCCCAGTAACTTTTGCAAGGAGGTAGGAATCAAGAGGGATCCTACAAAACACATGAAAGATAAGTATTTACTGACATTTGAATTCCTGAGTATTTCGAAGGATATTTCTCATAACAGTTACATGTAGATCTGTGATACAATTTTCTTTTATACATTTATATGTGACTAATATTGACTAACAGTAGGCTCATGTAGTGCATGTTATGAGTAAGTGGCCTATAATGTTGCACAACATACCATGAGCCCTTGATGGAGCTAGTCTAGGATGAAAATTCTTTGCTAGCATGTTGAGAGCAGTGCACGCTCTTAATAGTATGTTCTGCTAGAGATGGAAGGCATCTAGATAGTTACCATGTGTATACGAGATATCAATGAGTGTTGTGATGAGGCATTGGATAAAATGCATTGTTACATAATTGTGTGAATTATGAATTTGTCATTAAAATGTCAATATCATTTGATGATTATGAAATGTTACTAATCATACCACTAAATTTGACTTGTAGGAAAAATCATGTGCTATGACCTACAAGAGAAGGATGATAAGATGTGTTCCAAAGAACAAGTGATGAAATTTTAGTGGTGACCTTCAAGTAGATTTACAAAATCAATCATACTACAGAAGTAAAAGGAAAGGATCATGGTTTCTCTCAGAAAGAGGGAGTCGATTATGACAAGATGTTTTTCTCTTGTAGAAAAATACACTTCAATTAGATCTATACTTGGGATAACTGCAATGATGAAGTGGAAGGTACACTAGATAGGCATAAAGAAAACTTTCCTTAATGGTGCAGTAGAAGAAGAAGTGTATGTGAAGCAGCTACTGGGATTTAAGACACATGACTAGCAGACACATGTGTGTAAGTTAAAGAAGGCCTTGTATGGATTGAAGCAAGAACCCAGGATGTGGTATGGTAGATTTGATAGTTTTCTAACAAGCTTGAGATTTAACAAGAGTAAAGTAGATTCCAACATTTACTACAAGGTTGAGAATGGGAATCCAATGATATTGCTATTGTATGTAGATGACTTGTTTTCTAACAGGAGACGAGAATATCATTGCAGAAACTAAGAAAAATCATGCCATCGCATTCGAGATGAAAGACTTGGGTACGATGCACTACTGCTTAGGTCTTGAGGTGTGGAAGAATCCAGAAGCCCAACTATTAGATGATTGATTTTATAAAATGGCGATTGTTGCAGTTGAAGGGTGTTGAATAGATTTTATCTGTAAGTTGACAACTCCAATGATGGTCTAGAATCCTGGATGTTTTCAAATATTTACAAGTATTTTAATGTATCTTTAGTAACAGTTTACCTCCTTAAGCAATAAAGCAGTGTTCCAACTACTTTAGTTTTATTAATAATGCTTTGACCCTATAAGACAGATTTCCAATCGTCTTACTCAACGAAATTATTTCCTAAAACAGTGATCATTCTTTCTGGCATATTTCTTCGGGAGGCTATGACAATAAATAAATAAAAATTGAATTGAGTCACTAGCAGTAATTTATTTTTCCGATAACTTCAATGTATGGAAGTGAAATATTCAATGGAATTTATAAATTTATAAAGGCCAAAAGCATAGTTTGTAGCCAAAGACCAGATTCAAGGAAAATAAACTCTAAAAATATATGTTTGAACTTTGGCCAAGGACCAATTGTGTTCAAATACCCTTGGGTCAGAGAAACCCTAAAAATATGTTTTTGGCCAAGGACTAGTTGTGTTGAAAGACCCAGGGATCAAAGAATATCTGAAAAAATAACTGTGGCCAAAATCCAGATCAAAACGTGCCTCCAATACCTATGGAATGAATAACAATTCATTTACAAAGGAATATCTAAGATAAGGACGGTAGAATGAAATCCGTATAGGATCAATAATAACCATTTAATAATGAATAAGATGGATGATAGAATGATATACGATGCCATGTGATGGTGTACTTATAGCATTGACTAGTCACAATGGTTTTTAGGTCATGTCCCTTGGTTAGGGAGAATCCCTTAGTTAAAATATGTCGCTTCATTTATTTTTAGTTATTATAATTTATTTGATATTTATTTATATATGTATGTTCCATTACAATATTTTAGAAAACTACAACCAAATTCCCAATTGAGCATCTGCCACTCTCTTTGTGTATATCATGCATTTTTGCATAATTAATATATCCTCTATTTTCATGGAAACCAAGACTGTAACACCCCTAAATTCAATTACACAATTAAGGAACAACTTTCCCACAAATTCTACTAACCTTGTAGAAAGGAAACAATTTCCCTTCCTTAAAAAATATGACAATAAATAATGAAAATTTGGTATGTTTGGAATAGGAAGCAAAAAATATGACACTCATGAAAAGATTGAAATCGTTCTTAGAGACTAAGAGAATTTAAAAGTCAATCCTTCAGGAATTATGTAGAATAATCCCCGAGAGTTGTTTCCTCAAACTCCAAATTTAGGGTTCAGGTCCTTTTGGAGGGCTTGGAGGTGGATCAATGGGAATGCCTCCTTCAACTATGGCATCAAGGACTTGTATAATAAATCAAGAATAAATATCCCTACTGCTCCTTGCTTAAATTGGAAGTGAAGGGCTTGTGAGGAAGTGGGGAGCTTGTGACAGAGTAAAATTGTGACTCTAAAGACAGGTTGCAAAAGAGATGTCAAACTCTCCAAAAAACTACAAGCTTGTTTAAATACAAATGTTAGAGACTTTGATTTGGTTGGTGTGTTTCCAAAGTATGGAGGCTAAACCAAGACTCGGGAAAAGCAAACAAGTCAAATCTAGTTTGTGTTCAATGTCAAAAAGAAGAATCAGTGGGGCATACCTTTTGGAGTTGTCCAATTGCTAGGACATTTTGGGGATGGTTACAAGCAAAATTCATATCCTTGTTCACAGCACCCTAGATTGGAAAAGTCCCTTTTTAGTCGACACTTGGATGATTGAGGATTTCTGCAGAGAGATATGCATAAAATACAGTTGTTTGCTATTTCCTTGCTTTGGAAAATAAGGTGCACATTAACTTTTCAATAAGGCAATTCCCACCTACACATTGAGGCTTGAGAGAATTCAAAAATGAACTTGCAATTCAAGTCAAAGCTAGAGTTGATATGATTTGGTAGAATGTAGACTCTTTGCCCCTTGGGGCATAGACCTATATGTTAGTCTTCCAAGATTTCATAGGAAGAGGGTCTTCATGTAGCACTATCTTTCTGTTGCAACTTTGGTGCATATTTGAAGAAATATAAGTTCAATTTTTCATAAAATAATAATAAATTTAAAAGTTGACGACAAATAAAGTGTTCAAACTCTAAAAATGCAAGACTCCTATAAATGCGAACAAAACTATGAGTATTTTTTCTGAAAGGCAAATAGAAAATAGATGACAAATCACATCATAATGTGAAAATAAAGAACAAATTAATAATCTTACATTGACATCATTTCCATAGGTTCCTGAAGGTCGAGGACATTCGATATCAGGGTAATTTTTTTGGATCTGGACAAGGAGTGCATTTTCTTAACAATGGAAATCCAAATGAAAGGATTTATGTTATTAAAGACACCAGACATACTTTAATAATCCGCAATAACAGTTTAAAGCACTTATTACTTCATCTTAAATTTAGATACAAAAAACACTGGAGAATTTTCTCTATGGAAAAAGAAAAGATCCATAAAATGCATTGGTTAAAATATGGAAGAGAAACAAAGATCACCCAAGGATTTAACATGCCTTAACTCGGTTTCCCCTCTTATGTAACACGTTTCGACGCCACGAAGATATGTAAAGAGTTATTTGATTAAAATGAAACCTGCCAAACAACATAAAATACTATTAGACTTTAAATTCCCATAAAAAACGGGATTAAAGTGGGGGCACTAACTGTACAGTGTCACATTATTATATCATCATTACCAGGATTCCAACCATATGAACATGTCATATATACCATCCATTGATAAAACAACAACAGTTCCACATATATGAATGCTAGAAGCAAATTGAAAATAAACTTGCCAAAATAATGTGTATGCATGATCTAGAATGCGAAAATTCAAAATAGAGAGGAATTCATGTTAGATTCAATACCAAGAAGCCCTCCAATAACCCCGATAATGGCCATCAGAAACAACCCTTGAAATGAATAATCCTCTTTCCCATTAAATAATCATTTTTTCTATCCTATAAACCAATTGACACTGACCCAACCTTTAATGATGGTTTGGGGCATCATGGTAGATGCGAAAATATGTCATCAAGTAGAAATCCCTACAGCTTAGCCCAATCCATGGATATTCAAAGCTTGATATCCCCTTCGATTGGGACCACTCCATTTTCTTTTGGTTAGAGTTTCATACTTAATCAAGAGTACATTGGGGTGAAGCAGAAATGCCCTCTTTCCCCTCCATTATTTGGGTTTTCTATCAATGAGTTGAAGTCTTGACTCTTTATTTCAAGAGCATTCTGAAGCTGGAAGTGACAGGGCAACAAAAGTAGCAAATGTAGGGAATGTTGATGCAGCAGAAGCAGAGGAAGAGACACAGTCGAAGGACCTAACAGGCACTCCAGTAACCCCAAATGATGTGCACACAAAACCCAAGGACCGAGCCTCAGACATACTCTGCACTGATACACCTATTATCTTCTGTTTTGAATAGCTATTCTGATACTGGCTGTTATGGATCGTTGTATATGTTGAAGTTGATAAAACGTAGATTTCAGTTTACAAATGATCTTAGACTTTTAGTTGAAGCAACAAGACTGCTCACAGATATGGATATCACGGGACATACATATATATTATTAAATATTGTTGGGCAGGCTATCCTTAGAGATAATAATAATAAGTCAACTTGTATTTCTCCATGAATATGAATAGATGAGTAGCTAATTAAAATAAATAAATAAATAAAAACTGGGGCTAACGTAGGAAAGCTAGGGCTAGCATGGGAAAGCTAAATTGGGACCCGAGTACTAAACAACTTGTAGTTTTTGCGTTGAATAACTACAATTTTTGCCAGAACCGCATATCAAAAAATGCCTCAAATTGTCGGTTGTGCTACTTTTGGCTGCTTTGGAGGGAATGGGCACATGATTCAGAGACACCCAATAGATTTTACAGGTAAAATTTCTTCCCTTTAACAGTGTGAAGGAAATGGGTAGATTGGATGTAGATGAAATCAGTGCCTATATTAAAGAATTCATTATACAGGTAGATGTAGTGTGATTTCCAATCCAATATTTTTATATGATTCCCAATTTCATGTTGTATTGAAATAGCATGGACCTGCCTGTCCTCTTCCAATGCCTCAATCCCTGTGACTTCCATGACCACGCTAGTGAATGTGAACTTGTTCAATCTCATTCCCTCTCTCTGCATCTGTGAGAAGAGATTCAAAGGTTTCTCTATAGGCCCATTCTAATCATACCTAGTGACTATTGTGGTCCATGTGAATGCCTCTCTTTGAGGCATTCTGTCAAAAAAATTGCATGCATTCGATTCTTTCACAATTGGTATACATGTTAATAAAATTGTTTCTTATGAAAATAATTGATGAAAAACCAAAGATAATGGTGTGGGAATGTACATGTATTCCCTCTTCCATTGCCCTCCAGTTCACACACCATTCCAGAAGGTGATAAAAATTGTAGTTCACTGTACTGGCTTCAGGTAGAAAGTCTATGTTAGGCACTGAGATTTGTCTATTATTTTTACTATGCCCAATGGAGATTCTAATGTATTCTGCTTCTCCTTGTCTTGGGTTTTCTATTGGCCATTATTCTAGCAAAGCATTGGCAATATTGAAAGTGCTAAGCACGATGGCTGCTTTGGATTTGATTCGATAACCCATATTGACAAGCATTCGATTAGATCATTTTTTTGAGAAAAGAGGGCTGTTTGCGAAGTTATATATTGTAAATTACTTTATATTGTATGAAATTATCAAATTTAGTTCATGATCTAAGTAAAGGTAATGGTGGGGAGTACTTCAAAAATATTGAATGTAATGGGCTGAACAACTAGAAGTGCCACCATAATGCATTTTATCATTTTTCCACCATAATGCATTTTATCATTTGTCCATTAATGAATTTGTAATTTATTGTTTGTTTACCATATATATAATTTTCAATATATTATGAGTGTTATGTTAATAAGGTGTATTTTATATTAATATAATGGTTGATTAGTGGTGGAGTAAATATGTAGAGTGATTATTAGTGATTATTATATGTTTTATATGTAATATAAATATTATATATGGTAAACTACTCTATATTTTATATGTGTTTATTATGTGTTTTTAATATATATTTTAATGATTAATAGATCGCTACAAAATGGCCATGGAGATGGTAGAATGGTCAACATGTTTGTGTTAGCCACAAACTTATGGGTTATGTTAGGATTGAGTTGTGAGTTGAGTTCATTTTGAGTGCAGATGGTGACAATGTATCACTCTCATCTATGAGTTATTCTAATGCCGAGATGATGGAATGAAGGGAAACATGGAGTCACTATTGCACGAAAGGAGACTATAGGCTAGATACATCATTAATTTGTTGTCTCGTTAGGACATTGTGATCACTGACACTAAATTGATCTATATATATTGAGACCCCCCCTTTTTTTTGGACGGTACAAGTCCTCTTGGTAAAAGTGTGTGTTATTTTTATACATGCTAACTAGTGGGCCTCTACTCCACTAATCCCTTATATTAACCTCACATTAATCCCTTTTAGAGATATTTTGTCTCACAAACATGGGTCTCAAATGTCAATTTAGCGTTTGGTTAGGTTGTAACTTTAAACAAGTGTTTGTCGTATCCCTTTTCTTCATGTACTTTTGAACTTTAAACACCATATGAACAACATTTATTTTGGTGTTTTATATATATTTATTTTAAGTTCACTTTATTATGAAAAAAACAAGGAGAGGCATAAAAAAAATTGAAAGTGCAAAGTTGTTTCTAAAGTATTTGAACTTTAAACACCATTAGTGTACCAATTAATAACCAATACTTGTCACATAAAAAGTTGAGGATTTTATTGGGAATGAATATGAAATTGGTGAGGTAATTCAAATCCCACTATTATATTTGGGAATGAATATGAAACTGGCGAGGTTCAAATTCCCATAGAATGATGTTTAACCATCACATATGCAGAAATTGCTTGGTACATGATAAGCACATTGAATTGGATATTATATGAATCCATCTACAATGTTACAATTTACAAAATTTAACATTGCAGATGGATTCAGAGACCCCCCACTGCAGATGGATTTAGAGACACATCTGCAGTGGGGGTCTCTGAATCCATCTGCAGTGTTAAATTTTGTAAATTGTACAAATTCATTCCCAAAATTGTAATTTCCATCATGTTGGAATGACACAACAAAAAATGGCCAAATAAATGACCAATAGTTATGTGGAAAGTTTTAGTTTAGTTATTTGGTACTTGCAATCTATTAGCTTGGGGTTGTTTTTATTAATTCTTGTACCACACATGTATTGAAAATTAATTATTATACATTGGGAAGGATGTAAAGCTTATAAGCAAATTGCTTCTGCTCCAAGAATAGAAGACTGTGTATAAGGTCGTTAATGTAAGTGGTGCAAATCTACTTCATGCATTAATGTTGAGCTGTGACACATGAGGGGGTCTACAATTTACTTAATTCTAACACCGCAGATGGATTAAGGGACCCCTTAGAGACCTCCTAGAAATGGGCCTCTGAATCCATATGCAGTGTTAGAATTTAGTAAATTTTACAAATTCATCGTCAAAATTGTAATTTCCATTTTCGGAGTGACACAACTAAAAGTGACCAATTAAATGACCAATTGTTATGTGGTCATTTTTAGTTTAGTTCTTATCCCATGACCAAATTGGTCATTTATAGTTAGTTCACTTAAAATTTCTCAATTTTGGTCATTTATCCCTTGAAAAAACCATGGTGACCAAGTGTTTTGATCACCTAGTCACTTATCTCTCATTTTGTACTAGTGTTTGCACTTTAGAAAGGTTGATATTGACACTATGAAAGGTTATCCAATTTTTTCCTTAAAAGTTGAATTTTAATGAAATAGGAATTATATGTTATGACATGTGTGAAAGTGCTATGTGTAATAGGTAATTCGATTACCCAACTGGTTATTCGTTAACAAAATTCTCGGACATAGTGGTGGCATAGTAAGATTCATTATTAGGGATCGACCGTGTGTGTGTGTGTGTGTGTGTGTGTGAGAGAGAGAGAGAGAGAGAGAGAGAGAGGCTAGTTCAATGTCATGGACATCAAGGGTAAAATGAAACCACTTATACTATGAAACAAGAACTATATACTATGAACGAGAACTCTACCCATAAAAACGATGATTTTTGCAAAAAAAACACCAAAAACACCCCCCAAATAGAAAAGTGTTGATACCAATATACATGTTTTTTTTTTTAGGGTAAAAAATAGAGCCATGGAATAAATATCCCATATTGTTGTTTAACAAAACTTTAAAATCAACCTTAAATTGGAAAAAAAGAAAAATTCTTGAAGAGATAAATTACAACTTTCTGGAAAATTGCATATTAAAGAAAAAACATTTTTTTCTAATAATTTCACCATTATAACCATATAGAAACAAAGAAATTATGATGCGATTCATAATGAGATAATATATTATACCATACAAGAACAAATGGTTCATATAAATATTCAAAAACTCCTCTAGAGTTTCAATTACAAAAATCATACTAGTAAAAAGCATCTAACTGCCTCTTCAAATTCATCCATGGATTCTGACACCCCATCATCAAAAACTCCTGTAGAGTTTCAATTACAAAAATCATACTAATAAAAAGCATCTACACTGCTTCTTCAAATTCATCCATGGATTCTGACACCCCCATCATAATCTACATTTTCTGCAAATGAAGGACTTGATGAAGATGTAGATGACCCATACTCTTCTCTATTATCAATGGGCACACCATCTGAGTCTACATCTATGCCCATCATTTCAGATGTCATATTCCGTCGGGATCTATGGCTTGGTTTAACAGACTCCCATCTTGCAACTTCTGACTGTGGTAGCAACCTCCTGATAATCTCTATAGTCTTGGAGCGGAGAGTGTCTTTCTTTGTCAACTTGAAATCATAAACAAGTATATCAACTTCCTCTAATTTCAAGATGTCAATGCGGCAGCGATTTATTTTTTGACCCTTTTTGTTTCTCTTTCTGCAAACCTTTTTATCAACCACCATCTCTTCCTTGTACACACCATCAAATGGGTGTGTATCTGTTGCATACCAATGTACTTCTACTGATACTACTTCTTCATTTTCTTTATTGACCTTCATAGCTTTTGCAATCCATAATGGATATTGACATGGATCATATGTAGCCAAAACTACAATCATGCAACCCTCCTTGATATCTTGTACCGAGCCCCTGTAAAGGTCTTCCATATCTCGACTCTTTGCGGATGATCTTCTAGAGCCAATATACATTTCTCTTTCCTCCACTTGAGAAAACTCAACAGCTCGAGGTTCAACATTTGTTACCTCATTTTCATTTGATAAACTTTGTGGCCACGCAAATGGAGTCTTCAAAAATATATCTCCATTTGTAGAGTTTGAAATTATTTCACTCTACTCCATGAAAAAAGACTCCCACCAAACGGAATCAACAACATCAAAGTACTCATATGTATCTTCAATAGACTTTTTGATTTCTTCCAAGCATTGAGAAGAATCAACATCTCTACTATGTCGCCTTGCATTATGAATCTCTGTAGATGATTGCAATAACAATAAATTTGAAGCATACATTTGATGACTTGGGATGAATTTCAAAAATGCCAAACCTGATGAAGGCCCCCATTCTGTGCTAGTTGAGTACTTATTGCCCCACAATAGTGTTTTTCCATCAATCTTTTTTATATGAAATTAATGATGAAAGCTAATGTCATTAAGTTTTTCAATGCACCTTTCCTCACCATTCAATCCAAATAGAAATCTTCGCATGTCAACAATTTCTTCCAATTTTTGTACAGTAGGCTCTAGATGGTATGCTTTCCCTATAATTTCAATCAACGATGGCAGGCTCCCGACTTTCTTCCTCCTCAATGTCCTTGCAAAATGGCTGAACATTTGATCAATATGATCATGTGTATGCCCAACAAGAAGGAACCCAACTTTTACCTTCTTAAAAATTCCCAATTCCACAAGCATGCTTAGATAACCAAACACGACCTGGTTTTTGTTTTCCCGGCTTGTGTTGTCCAACTGTAGATATAGAACTTCTGGAATATCACCAGGCCAATGAGTAATGACATGGTGAATTATGCTGATGGTCAAATTTGCATCATTGTGAGTATTTGGAGCTGTAAAGTAAACCCTTGGAATCATTTCACCATTAAAAACCATACACCCAACCAAGTGAAACTGAATAAAATTCTCCTCCTTTAAATTCTTTGGCACTGGACAAAATGTGGCAAGAGTGTTTTTTTCTGATCCATGCCATCAATTATCAAACCCATATACTTATGTGGAGCATCGTAACACTTCTTGCGATGTTTGTACAATTTTTTCCGTTCATTTGATTGTTGATTGCGATGTTCTTGCAGTGCATTGATTATGGAATCTACAAACAACATAACAAAAAAATATTGTTAACTAGATTCAATAATTGACATTTATCTATTTGTTTTGTAAACATACCTCTTTCTATCCCTTCTTTCTTTAAGAGAAGCACATGTACTGCAGACCCCCATCCTTGACCTCTTTGGAATGTGGACGTTGTTGAACTTCTTTTTCCATACTCTTGTGAAATATGCATATCTGATGAAGTTGCCATTTCCTTGACCACCTTGAACATAATCCTTGTATAAGTTGTAGATTTCCTGCCTTGTGAAATTATCTGGAATGCGTATTGTTTCTCTATTTGGCATACTCTCTCCATGCTTGGAAAAGAAATCATGCATCCATGATATTGCAATGTGTGTTGATGGCCCAGTGATTCGTCCCTGATAATCATCAATGTAAAATGTAGGATCCTTTTCTAGTCTTGTTTGGATTCTTGATAATCGAAGATTACCAATTGAGTGAATCCGTTTGAATGCCTTTCTACAAAGCATAATTCTTCCAACGCAATAATCATAGCCTGTCCTGGTAGAAATCATTCACCCCACTAAATATGAATTTTGCATGCTTTTGTTCATTGAAAGATACATCTTCCTTCTCTCCAAGACATAATTGTAGCCTAAACTTTTCAAACAACTTTTGTGGCAACACTCACTCGAAATCAAATGAGTAATGGAACTTGGACTTGTGAGAAATTCTTTCCTAGACCTTGTATAACTGGAATGCTTTGGATTGACATAAAAAGGTCTAGTCCTACACTTAATCCTGCTCTGCATTGGATTCTGTCGCTGGATCTCCTGGACCATTATGTCTGCAACAACATCCTCAGCAGGATGATTGTTTTCATTGTGATGCATATGACCCCCCTCATTGAAAATTTCATCACCAAATTCATTATGAAAATTATTGTCATGATCACTTGCTTCCAGATCAATGTGACCATCAACATTATTTGTGCCACTAAATTCTTCACTGAAAGGAGAATCACTGTCTTCATCATTGGTGGCTTCATCATCAACAGAATGATCATCGGTGCCATTGAAATCCTCGCTTGGATGATAGTCACCATCGTTTCCATTGAAATCCTCGCTTGGAGGTAAGTCATCATCGGTGCCATTGAAATCCTTGCTTGGAGGTAACTCATCATCGGTGCCATTGAAATCCTCGCTTGGAGGAAACTCATCATCTATTCCATTGAAATCCTCGCTTGGAGGAAACTCATCATCGGTGCCATTGAAATCCTCGCTTGGAGGAAACTCATCATCCGTTCCATTGAAATCCTCGCTTGGAGGAAACTCATCATCCCTTCCATTGAAATCCTCGCTTGGAGGAAACTTGTCATTTGTGACATTCAAATCCTCGCTTGGAGGAAAGTCATCATTTCTTCCATTGAAATCCTCGCTTTGAGGAAAATCATTTTCACCATTATTGATTTCTTCTTCCTCACCAGAATCATCATCCATCCCATTAAAATCCTCACTGGGACGAATATCATCACCAATCCCACAAAAATCCTCGCTAGGAGGAAAATCTTTGCTTGAAGGAAAATCATCGTTGGTGCCTTGAAAATCCTCGCTTTCAGGTAAATCATCATTGGTGCCTTGAAAATCCTCGCTGGGAGGAAAATTGCCATCATATTGTTTGTTATCTTTAAGATCCCCACTTGGAGGAACCTCTTCATCATCATCACATTCTTTCTCTTCATTACTAGTGTCTTCAAAATCTTCATAACTAGGAAGTTCTAGAATAACATGCTTGATTACATTGCTTGCACTGCCAGTATCTTGGCTAGATGAACTGTACATTTCTTCATTGACATTGGAATTTTCTTCAGATGAGTCCATGACTTCTCACTAAAAGATAGAATCATAGAAAACTCTATATCGCACAACTGCAAAGAAATTTGACCACAATCCTCACCAAAAAGTAGAATGGTGCAACTATCGACCGACAATCTTATAGCTATGAGAACGAAAATATCCCTCCAAAATATTCCCTCCAAAATTTTCATTCAAAGTTTTCCCTCCAAAATTTCCCTACAAAATTAAAGCGCACATTCATATGATATTAAAAGAATTGAAATAATATAATAACTAATTACATATATCTATCCAGACATTTAAGACTAATAAAATTTCTCATAGTATTTTTTATTCACAATTTGTAACAAAACAATGATTATTTTCATTTTTTTTACCCAACATTCATAACATTAGTAATTATTTAATTTTAACCTATCTTATATAAATTTAATAATAATGTTGTAACCACTTTCTTTTTTTTATCCCACATTGGTAAAAAAGTAATGTTAAACTTACTCTACGCTAAATAAACATTTTAGATTTCCTACTATTCATCATCTATTTGGGAGCAATTTAGTAACACTTGCAAGGTTAGTAATTATTTTATTTTTTTATTAATTTACTAATGATTGTTTTATGGCTTTATTGATTTAGTAATGTGTTTTATTGCTTTATTGCTTTATTCTTTTACATTTTTGTTTTTTTAACATTCTTAAGAATGGTAAAATTAAACCTACTCTATCTTATTAATACAGGATTGTTTAGTCTTTGGAGCAATTCACGAAGGTTTTCAGGAAGAACGGGAAGATTGCAGAGAGGAACTTCTAGCACATTCAACAGAGGAGGCTCTACCACTTTCCGGGTTAGTTTTATATTTTTTTTAAACGTTTTTTTTTTTTTAATTCGTGTATTATTAATCGAGGCAAGGCTTGCTCCTTATTCCACAAGGATTGCCCCTTATTCTAAGAATATTCGTTTTGGGTTTAAAATAGAAACTATTTTTTTTTTACCAAACCTACCCATGCCCCCTTCCTTATTTTTTTTTACCCTCCACCCATGTTCTAAATTTTTTTTATCATCAACCCCGCCTCCCCACACCCTAAAGAATATTAAAAATTAATTAAATTTTTTTTTAAAAAAAACCTCACCTTCCCCCTCCTCCCGGGCACCCCGCTTGGGCGCGAAAGGGCGGCCCTCGATGCCCGACATCGAGGCCGACCGTGAGGGCCGCCCTTTGGCGCCCAAGCAGGCGAAGGTCCGCCACTTGGGCGCCAAAGGGCGGCTGTGAGGGCCTCCCTTTGGTGCCCAAGCGAGCGAAGGTCCACTCGCTTGGGAGCCAAAGGGCGGCCCTCACGGCCGCCCTCAATGCCGGGCATTGAGGGCAGCCCTCGATGCCGGGCATTGAGGGCAGCCCTCGATGCCGGGCATCGAGGGCGTCCGTGAGGACCACCCTTTGGCGCCCAAGCGAGTGAAACTCCGCTCGCTTGGGTGCCAAAGGGCTTCCCTCACGGCAGCCCTCGATGTCGGGCATCGAGGGCGGCCGTGAGGACCACCCTTTGGCGCCCAAGCAAGCGGACCTCCACTCGCTTGGGTGCCAAAGGGCTGCCCTCCCGGCAGTCCTCGATGCCGGGTATCGAGGGCAGCCGTGAGGGATGCCCTTTGGCGCCCAAGCAACGGACCTCTGCCCGCTTGGGCGCCAAAGGGCATCCCTCATGGCCGCCCTCGATTCCGGGCATCAAAGGCTGCCGTGAGGGCCACCCTTTGGTGCCAAGCAAGCGGACCTCCGCTCGCTTGGGCGCCAAAGGGCGGCCCTCACAACAACCCTCGATGCCCGCTCGAGGGCTTCCGTGAGGACCTCCCTTTTGTGCCCAAGCGAGCGGCCCAGGAGGAGGTGGAGTTATATTTTAATTTTTTTTAATTAATTCAAAAAAAAATTTGGTAGTTTAAATATTTGGTTTTTAGTTTTTATTGTATTGTCTTTTTAATTTTTTTTATATTGTTTTTTTTTTTTTTTTTTTTATTAGTGGGGTTAGTTTTAATCTTTTTTAAATCTTATGTATTATATTGCTAGGTGGGAGGGTTATTTTTAATTTTTTTTTAAATATTTTATTATGTTGTTAAGGGGTTAGGGGGTAGGAGGTTAGTTTTAAATTTCTTTTTTAAAATTTTTATTATATATTTATGTTGTAGGGGTAGGTGTAATTTTTATTTTAAAATTAATTATTATGCTCGTTAGAGAGGTAGGGTGTAGGTTTACATTTTTTTTTTAAATTTCAAAACGTAAAAAACAACGATTATGAAGATAAGAATATTTTTAAATTTCTTAAAACGTTTTTCAAATACAGTTTATAGTGAATATTGATGTTGATTTTGTTTAGATTATAAATTTTTGTTGATTTATTTTAAAATTCTACATTTTGGATATAGGTACAATGGCATCCAGGCGGATATCTCTAAATTTTTTTGGATCAAGAGCGGCAATCATTGCGTCGAAAAAAATAGTTGAGGCATCTGAGAATGTTGAGACTCAAGAGAGAGTTCTTAGCTTTGAAGAATTAAGAATGAAGAATGCTAGAGAATGGAAACATGCAACAGAAGAAGACAGAACAGAGTATCATTGGCATCTGAAAGAAAAAAATCAAGGAAAACCAAAAAGCATTCTCTTATTTTGTTCTGCAGATCCATATATTCAAGCAGATTACAATCTATTGGGATTGCTGAGAGATATATGTGTAGTGTCAGGTACAGATATTGTTTATGCACAGGTGAAACAAGCCAAGACCTTTGCAAAAATTCGATATGCTTTGAAGATTGCAAAATATAATGTTCAAGAAAATTTCACAGATTTTTTTCAAGGGGTCGTGGATGAAATTGAAAGCGGGAGAGTAAGTTTGAATATTGATATGATTCTTAAACTAGTTTTGTTATATCTTGGATATCACAATGTAATAGATTTAATACGATAATGTTTTTATTTTGCAGGATTTTTCCATTTCGATTTCAAAAAAGTTGAATGGAATTTATTATACAGAGGCCAATCCTATGGATGTCATTACTGTCTCTATTCAAAAGGGACTAGAAGCAAGGAAGAAAAAACAAGTGTTAAATGTTCAAACTAAAGAAGTACAAGCAGAAAGAGGAAAGAGCATCCGACAATCAAATCAGTTACCTAGAAGGGTTATATTTAAATCTTCATCTCACCGAACTAAACATGATGAAATTGTTGCAAATGAGCTGGTTGCTCCTACTAGTAAGAGTAGCAAACAATCTCGTAAAAGAAATATGGTTGATAGTGCCTCAATTCGTGTTGAAGGCATTGTAGATTTAGGAGGAACCCCTTCAAATAAAAAAAGGAGGAGATCTGTTGTTGCTGAAACCAACGTTATTACTGAATCTGAGAGTGAAAATTCTGGTGGCAGTAGGGAAATCATTACTCCAGGTGCTGATTTAGAGGATGGCATTGTCAAGACAACACAAAATTCCATTCGAAATCGATTGCGGAGGGATAAGTTGGTTAACAATGAACATACATTTGAGTTGAATGTGAATCAACTTTATAAACCCATAGAAGGGAAAGATCACTTTATAATTAGAAAACCACATCACTTGCATATTCAGAACTTGAAAGCATTGATGAGGCACAATCCCTATGCACATGTTGTTGACTACCTAGTCCTTGTTTACCCGGAAGTTGTTCCTACTAGAGATGAATTTGATGAAACAAGATGTTTTCATTACAAATATTATGTTCTTGGAGGGAATCATTCTGCAGAGGCAAGAAGAGAGTTGATGCAAGAATATCCCAATAACCCTATTTTTGAAACAGTTAAATGCATCATTTATGCTGGTTTAATAGATGTTGAAGCAAAGTTGTTGGCACAGAATCATAACACAGATAGTTAATATAGGTTGACAATGACATTTGTTTAAAGGGTGAGATTTATACACAGTGAATTTGTGCAAATATGTGGTGGGAAAAAATCTAGAGTTGATGGAATTTTTCGGAGACAATGTTGTATGGAAATAGGTCTCCCTATTAAAGATGATATTATGCTACCAAAAAGTTCTAGAGGAAGTGATGCATTCAGGGCTGTAGATGCCTATTTCCAGTTGGCATTCAGAGTTGGGAAAACATGGGATTTGATTGATGACATATTTAGCTTGTGGGAGAATATTGGCATAAAAAAACAAAAAGTGAAAAAAGGTAGAGTTGTTCCATGGAGCGGTGGTAAGGCGGGTCCTGACGTCAAGAATCTACTAGAAGACATGACTATTACACCTTGGAGAACAATGCAAGGTGTGAAGGATGAAACATTAATAGCTACAATACTATCACGGGTAAAGTCAGGTGAATTATCCATGGAGGAAATGTGCAGCGAACTTGAGAAGTAAGTTGAGCATTTTTTTGAGTTTAACATTTTTGTTATGTTCTAGGTATTCTGTTATATTATTATATATGATTGTAAACATCATTTATTGTTTCATTGTCTAGTCACAAGGTCTACATGAAAATACAAGAAGAGATGGTTAAAATGTTGAGTGAGAAGAGTTGGGATGATGTCAAATGCAACTATCCAGACTCAAGCTCGATAGAAATTTTACAACAATTTTTTGTTGCATTCAAGAAGGTATGTTGATCTATGATACATCCTATTTTATTTATTTTCTAATTCAATTCATTTATATTTTATTACTTATAGAGATCATTTTCATTTGAAGATGCCAAAGAGGGGTGGAGCTGGAGTACCGGAGTCCTTCAAAATCCATATCCAAAGAGCCCAAATAGAACGACAAAGGAGACAATGTCTTGCAAATGTTGAACTTGATGATACACTTGACCATTATATTTGGAATGGGCTTGACACTGTGCAATATAGAGTCATTTTAGGTGATTGTGGAGACATTGCAAATCTTGTTCCTAAAAAGGAGTACACACTAGTGATTGCAGATATTCCTCATGGATACAATATCCGAAACACTACTTATGATTGTGAGCCTTATACTTACCAATCATTCAGTAAAGTGGTTTCGGGATTTGTAGATGTCACAACATCACCACTATGGAGATTTGTTGTTTTCCATTCAGACACACAATTAGGGGGCTTGTTGACAGCCTTCAGGGGTAAAGGAAAAAAAACGAAGCAACTTCATTGGTAATATATTTGCACTATATTATCAAAATTTTGAATTTATAAATAAATTATATTTAGTGGTAAGTTAATTAATTGTTTTATATTTTGTTACAGGAAAAAGCCTAATGTTCGTAGCTCAGGAAGCGATCCATTCCCGAGTGATGCTGAAAGCATACATGTTTCAACTTGGACACAGGAGGATGCTTATGAACCTCTTTTAATCAATTAAAAGAGAGGAGGAAAACATAGTCAGATATTGAGTTATAAGGCCGTGGTAAAAAAATTAACATATGAAGAAAGGGATTTGAAAGGAGTGACTATAAACATCTATCAAAAGCCACAAGCATTGATTAATTATCTCATAGATACATTTTCAAGAGAAGGAGATTGGGCATTAGATTTGTTCTCGAGTTCAGGTAAACTTTCTCATATTACATATGAAATAATATATCAAGTTCTATTGTATGTTTTATCCTTCATTATTTTATTGTTTTAAAGTATGCTTCTTTATGCTATTTCACTTAACTTTAATTTTGTTTTTGGTGATTAGGTACAACAATAGCATGCTCCTTACAGAAAGGAAGAAATTGCATATCGATTGATAATGATCCACTCCAATGCAATTACATAAAACAAAGAATTAAGGCTATTCAAGTTCTTCTAGATGAACTGCAAGAAGTTGGTTTGAAGAAAGGAGAGTTTAGTGAAACACTTGTGGCAAAGATGTCAAAAGAACCCCAACCCCCGTTAGGAGGGGTATTTGGAAAGGAGCACTTTGGGGATCTTGCAGACATAGAAGACGCAATGGAAGAGGACATTGATGTCCCTGAGGAAATTCAAGCTCCAGAAAATTCCAATGTCAATGAAGAATTTGGCATGCATGATATTGTTGAATAGTTTCATGTTTTGAAGAAAATGTTAATTTTGACAATTTTTTTATCATATATATTAGTAATGTTTTGACTTTCAGACTTTATTTTAGAAATAAAATTTCTAAATATAATGTTTTTAATATGTTTTTTACAAATAATTTATATATTTTTTCTTGACTTTATGTGAGTCGTCACTTTTCGATAACTAATATGAAATATGATCATTTTTAGAGAAAAATTCTCTGAAAATTCATTGAAAATGATTTTAAATGTATTTATTTTCTGGAATTATTTACAATTTTGTCAATAAAAATGCCTTATTTTGTACATAAAACTGTCTTATTTTATAGAAAAAATCATAAAATGTATATGTTTTTCATTATAAATTGCTTAAAAATGTATGTTATTTTGTTAAATTTCGTAAAACACACTTGAAAACATAAATTAAAAATATTTTACAACAAAGATAATTCAAAGGCCCCAAAAAATGTCTCAAAATGAAAATGTGTGATCCTGGCATCAACCATTTTTGAAACGGGGGTAAAAATAGCTACTAAAATTAGGAGAGAGAAAAACGAGAATTGTGTCAAGTTCTCGTTTCATAGTATAAGTGATTATGATATGATTGGAAACATTTGATGTGAATGGATAATTGGATATATATGTATGCATATGCTATTACATGTGTGCAAGTGTTGTGTGTAATACGTAATGCAGTTACCCAACTAGTTATTCCTTAAGTAAACTCTTAGAGAGAGTGGTGGAATGGTAGGAATCATTATTAGAGATCAACCCCATATCTATTCGGAGGGGTGGAGGAGTTTTGCATTGTGTATCCTCCAAAATTGGAGTCGCAAGAGGGTTGTGGTGGACACGCTCCCCTAGACTGTGATGATGACTACCAATTACTTGCTGGGGAAGTTGGATCGATATAGTTGATGTTTCTACCTTTTGGTTTTATAGATGGTTAGGTCGGTATAGCTAATTCCATAACATATACCAATAGAGGAAGGATAGAAAGGGAGCGGAAATAGTTTAGGGAGGATGGGTGAATATAGGCTAGTTATGAGCCTAATTGGGAAGAAATGTTCTTCTTGTTTTTTGTACGTAGTGATTTTTATATAAATAAATAAATAAATATTTTGATACTATTTGTTGTGTCTTCCTTATTCAATAGTGTTGAATTCTCAAATTTGGAATGAATAATGTAATTATTATTTATATTTCACAATATTTCATGTATTTCCTTTTGACATTAACTTCAATAAGAATTTTCTTGAAGGAAGGGTGTATATAATTCCCCACACTCTATTTCCATTTATATGTTTCACATGATTTTGACATACATCCAAATAGGGTAATAAATATTTTGCATAATTCAGATTATTAGCATATGTATGAGGTATGTGCATGCTAGCTACATGCCCACCCCTCACACACATGCACTAGTATGCTTGTTGGTTTATATAAGTATTGATGATATGTGGACTAATTGATCATGTGGATTATAGTTAATATAAGAATTAATTTTAATAGTATTGTTAATTAATGGATTACGAGTGATAAATTAATTGTACGTGAGAAATTTAAAGCTTGAGAAGATTCAGTTCACTATTTGATTTTGTATTTCCTCAAGGAATGTTGCTTCTTGACTTGAGTTGATAAATTTGGATAGGATATTTAATTTGTTATTAATTGTCTTTTAATGGAGAGACATGTGTGGGAGGATGTTGGAATTAAATGCTTATGGGAATATGTGTAAAGGGGATTCAGTGGAGGATGGACACAAGAGGACTTGGAAACATTTTGGGAAATTTTTTATGTGGGAAAAGAAAACCCCATGAAGAAATTGGAAGAGGGGTGCTACTATTCTATCTGATATTTTTGGGCACGGGGGACTAAAAAAACTCTCAAATTATTCTAGGTTAGGGATTCAGATAGACTATTCTTGAAAGGATGGGAAGTTAAATCAGTTTGGGCTACTGTTGAGGCTGCTACCAATTTCAAGACTTCGGAAAATACTAAGGACTTCATGAATGAGAGAAACATGTATTATTCTTGTTTATTTAATTTAAGTTCTGGAAAATTTAGAATTGATTTTTATCCTTAGAATTTCCATGAAACTATATATTTAAATTGATTATTACCATAAATGGAAATGGTTTTCTTATCAATTTGCTTATTACTAGATGCGAGAATTTTCGGCATAGAATTTGAAATGGAATTACTTTTATTATTACAGTATGTTAAAAATTTAAGCAAAGCAATAGCAAAGAGGAAAGAAAAGTGGCTTAACTAGAGTTGGAACCAACATATAACTTAGTAATCTATTACAAGTCCATCGGAAACAACTCTAGGCTCAAAGAAATTGAAACAGAGACTAAATATTATAGATAATAAAATAGGCACACATAAGTCCCTTACAGAAATATGTGTGAAATTAATTAACTCGTATATACATAGGGTGTATAGGTTGAGATTTATTTCCATCCATTGAATTGAAGGTATGAGGTATATTAAGCAATGCAACATGGAGGTGCATAGAGTTGAACAAGGACTCTAACTAGTGACCTAATCAAACAAACAATGGAAGCCAAGAAATTAATTGAAAGGGGAATGATGCCACAATGCTATAGATGCAAGAACAACAATCATATTAGCATAGTGATTAGAGGAACTTTAAATTGGGTGGTGAACACCCACCACAACTCAAACAAATAGACAATTAACATGTTGCATAATCAACTTGGCATTTAAATAACTATGAATTCTATTGAGTTAAAAAATGTTGAACTATAAATGCTATAGCATGTGGTCTATCCATAGAAATCACACTAGAGCTAGGAATACATACAAAGCCACATAATTGAAGCAATTACATAACAATAAACTCACCCTGGAAACCCAATGAGAAAACCAGTATTTGATTGGGGCTTTATTATGCTCTAGAAATTGCTACAAAGGGCAATCTATACACTAACACTATATTTTGTGTATTCTCACTCACTAGCCATATCTCGCATATTGCTTTGGATTAGGGACAATCTTCACTCTTTGACGTGGACAAGATCAACAACTTCATCCTTTGATTTTTTTAATATATTTCTTCCTCTCATGTCCTTCATAATTTTGCTACTGCCCTTCTTCTTACCAAGTTACATTTTATTTTTAGATCTCTCTTTCACCCTCTTTGTCTCTGACAAATTCTTTTTAATATAGCTACCTTGGAAAGGAAACCATTAAGATGTTTCATTTAAACTTGTTATGGATTTAGCTTTGGTACATCATTTTTCCAAAGTTTTCCAAAACTATATTTTTTTATTACAAAGTTTAAATTGAGATATTATTCAGATCCAGCTCAAGTCATTGTTAGAATTGTTTTCAAATTTGATATTGATGAAGAGAGGATTCAACCATAGGCCTAAATCCACTCCATGCCTTCCTAAACATAAATGGCATTCTAGCTTGTAGTACCCTCATACGAAGCATGCCTACTCTAGTGTCACAACCTTAGATGGTATATATTTCAATCTCAATACTATTAAAATGGCCAACAACTTGTAGGAGGTGTTGAGTGGGGTGATAGACATCTAATCAATGATAATATTGAGGTATCCTTCCTTGGGTATAAACTTGATGGACTCTTGAGTCATATGAGCACTAGGAGATCTCTTTTGTAGTGTTTTTGTAGCCTTGTAGAAGGTTTGATTGAACAAATTCCAACATGAACAAGTTAAACTCACTTGATAAACCTCGGGGGATTTCTCACTTGACATTTTTTCAAAAGCATTTCTCAACTCTTTCATGATGATATCTTCATAGGTCCTCTTCTACTTCTCAGACAATGATCAAAATTAAATTTAGAAATTTCTTCATAGTCATTTTTCTTTTCTCCATGTATGATGGAGTTTGGAAGACCATATCTTGGCTCTAAGTTGAGTAGTTAACTTATAATAAAAAAATTTCCCTAAAAGTAAAAATGGGCTCAAGACTTGAGCAAAAATTCAATTATAAATATTCTATAAAATAAACAAAGTGACAACTTTAATACAATGCTAAGAACCTCTAAAATGATGAAGTCTAATGGAATCGTACTAAAACATCTTTCATTAAAAATTTATCGAAGAATTGATCCCGGTGTCTAAAACAAATTTCTATCACACTTGAGCGTAATAATAATTCATAAACATGTGTGAGATAATCTTAACCTCACTGCAATGTGGGAATCTATAATCTACAAAGCCTATTGGAATACTGGCTCCTTAAAGAAAAAAACTTAGTTAATTAATAAAAATAAAACATTAAAAAAATTGAATAATTAAATTATTCATAAGTGATTCATCCACTCATCGTGTTGGAATTAACATTTGCAATGAGGAAAGATTGGAATGAGCTCCAAGAAATGCTTTCTGATAATGGTCGATTTTGGACCACGGTCAGTATTTCTCTCTGTGAAGATTGGAGGTGGTGCAAAGAAGTCAGACTGGACATTGGTGGGATGGTGCGTCCGTAGGAGAGGGGCCTCTCCCCTCCTCCTCTTCAAAGCACAATGATTGATTCGAACGTGACAAAGGAGTGGGCGAAGTAGCAGGAAGGAGTACAGAGCCTAGAGAAGCCGGTTGGGATAGGAGGAGAGGGTCTGGAACCACGGCCTAGGAAGATGGAAGCGGATAGGGAAGGAATCGTAGGGAGTCCAGGAAGCAAGAAAAAGGAAACAGGCCGAGGTGACACAAGAATAAGATCCTGTATACTGAAATCGAGTCACACTCCGGCTATAATGGTTAACTCCTCCAAAGTGAAGGAACGAATTCAGTATATGACGGACCATGCACTCATTGGAAAGTTCATGGGGATATGGCCTATGGAGAAAGCTCTGATATGGTGGATCAATGTGACCTAGAAAACTAAGGGACATTTTGATCTCCTACTGGGCTCCAAAGGCTTCTTTACGGTGGTATTCTTAAATGTGGAGGATAAGGATCGGGTATTTGAAGGAGGGCCATATTTTTACTATTCTACAGGTCTTTTTCTCAGAATATGAAAGGATCACTTTAACCCTGATAAGGAAGATCTTTCTATTGCTCCGGTCTGGATTCACCTTTACTCTCTTCTGGCAAAGTACTGGGACCTGGATATTCTAAAAGCCATCGGTGAAACCCTGGGCCATTTCGTTAAGATATCAGATCAAACCAAACAGAGAAGGTATGTATCCTATGCCCATATATGTGTTTATATGAATATAGCCAAAGCACTCCCGGAAGGGATTACTCTAGACTGGGATGACTCGGAATGGTTCCAAACCCTGGATTATGAACACATTCCCTTCTGATGTCGCCGTTGTCACATCCATCGTCACTTGGCTAGGGATTGCCATCTCAACCTCCCTACTGAAATCCTGGGGAGCAGTACACTGGAGCAGAAAGACAAGGATGGATTTGTTAAAGTGGGAAACCGCAAGAGGTCAGGGAGACGCCATACAGGTCCAGATCTGGAGAAAACGATTGTTCAAACTAATAGTTTTGCTGCGTTAGAATCTAGTCCAGTGGAAAACCCCCCTCCTGAGAGGGAGAAGGAACAATCCCAGCCTATGGAAGGGAAGCCGGAAGTGGAATTTGTGCAAGATACACCTGATGGATCAGGGGAAAATAAACGGAAGGAGACTGATTGTATGGATGAAGATCTAGATGATATGGACCTTGGAGATCTGGATCTGGATAGTATGGAAGAGGCCTGTAAGAACATCGAGGTCCACTCCATCCCTGACAACCAACTTCAACTGTTGAAGGCAGCCATTCTGAAAACCAAACCGACTCCTAGACTAGGGATAGGTCCACTGAAACTCAAGGAAAACAAGAGAAAGATGAAGGAAGGAAACTCCAAAAGGGGAAGGCGGTCAAATAGAGACAGGATTGGTGAAATTGGAGCAAGATTGGTCGATTTTGGACAATATCCGACAATATAGGAGGCTCTTCTTATTGCACGATATAGTGCATGATGAAAATTTTAACTTGGAATATTCATGGGATCAATGGTCCCCATAAAAGAAAATCCCTAAAAAGTAAGATTGTGAAGGAAAAACCCTCGGTGGTTTTTCTACAAGAAACAAAATGTTCTGGGAATCAATTAGAAACTAAGGCTCAAATTCTTTGGAAAAACTGCAAATGTATGGCTCTGGATGCGAAAGGCCACAGCGGTGGGTTGGTAGTTCTGTGGAATCCAAGGCAAATATCTTTGACAAATTTTCTCTCTACTAAGTTCAGCTTATCTGCTGAATTCCATGTCATTGGGTCGTTGGTTAAAGGAATTCTTACCAATGTATATGGGCCTTGCAGTTATTCGGAGAAACGAAATTTTCTGGGTAGTTTGTTAAGCCTTAGGAGATTGTTTGAGGGCCTCCACTGGATTGTTGTGGGGGATTTGAATATCATCCGGACACTTGCTGAAGAAAAGGGGGGAAGACGCTATCTTACTCCTGAAAATACTTTGTTTGATGAATTCATTGAGGAAAATAGTCTTATTGATGTAGATCTTGGAAGCACGATTTGTACTTGGAACAACAGAAAGGGAGGGGCACATCTGGTAGCAGCAAGATTGGATCGCTTTGTTCTGTCTAAAAGAATCATGCTTCTATGGGGAATGTTGACTTCTTGCCCTATTGCCTCTTCGGGCTTTGATCACTGGGCCGCCAGTCTCCCTACTTTGGAGTAAGATAGGTTTCAAAATTACCAAGCCTTTTCGTTTTGAAAAGTTCTGGTTAACTCACACTGATTTTACCTCTCGGGTGGAGGAATGGTGGTCTACCTTAATCCCACCGGTAGGGAAAAAAATGTATTGCTTCCAACAAAAGTTGAAGATGCTTAAACAAAAGATTAGGAAATGGAATAAAGAGGTCTTTGGAAATATTCATTTGGAAAAAGCCAATGTGGAGGTAAGAATGGAGCAGATATAGAAGAGGATTATGCAGACTGGCGTTACTCCAGAGCTTGTTGAGGAGGAGACCTGAATTGCTGAGGACATCTTTCAAAGACAAAAACAAGAAGAGATACTTTGGACATAGAAGTCTCGCAACCTGTGGCTGAAAGAGGGTGACCAGAATACTCAGTTTTTCCACAGGGCCACAATTCAACATAGACATTATAACCAGATTGTTAATCTAAAGATTGAGGAAGAGGTGGTGCTAGAATCTCATGAAGAAATTGAACATGAGTTGATCGACCATTTCACTAAGGTGGATACGGAAATTCTGGAGGATCGTACTGCCGCATGTAGGGTGATCAAAGGGGTCATTCCTCATCTTATTTTTTATGAACGGAATGCAATTCTGATTCGCCCTAGTGATTTTATGGAAGTGGAGACAACAATTTTTCAGATGGAAGACGAGAAGTCCCCGGGACCTAATGGATTCACCATGATTTTCTTTCATGCTTTCTGGGATTTAATTAAACAGGAAGTGTGGCAGGTGGTGGAAGAATCTCGGGTAATGAGAGGGGTTCTCCCCACTTTAAACTCTACCTTCCTAACCCTGATTCCTAAGTCTCCGATGGAAGAGAATCCTAATTTGTTTCGGCCTATCTCACTATGTAATATCATATATAAAATTATTGCGAAGGTCCTTGCAAATAGGCTAAAGCCTCTCCTCCCTTCCTTAATATCCTTAGAACAATCAGGGTTTGTGGAAGGTCGTCAGATTATGGATGGTATTATTCTGGCTCATGAAGTGTTTCACTCCCTTAGAAGTACTAAGAAGGTTGGTATGATGCTTAAATTGGACCTATCTAAAGCCTATGATAAACTAAACTGGACTTACATGAAAGAGATAATGAAAGCCTTTGGCTTCAGTGATATTTGGATCAGATGGATAGCCAATCTCACCTCCTCGGCATTCTTCTCCATTTTGGTTAATGGGCATCCCTCCAATGTGGTCAAACCATCAAGAGGTATTCAGCAAGGGGACCCTCTTTCTCCGTTCCTTTTTGTGCTAATGACAGAAGGTCTTGGGAGACTTATTTCTCATCTTGTGGACCAGGGGAGCATCAAAGGCTTGAAGTTTCCTCCCTATGAGAAGGTGATAACTCATCAGCAGTTTGTGGACGACACTCTACTAATGGGACACTCCTCTGTCTAGGAAGCTAGTCAAATCAGAAAGGCTCTGAACATTTTTTTACAAGCTTCGGGGCTAATGATTAATATGGATAAGTCTCTGGTCTTTTTCTTTAATACTCCTCCAATTTGTCAAAGGAACATCCTTCGCATCTTGGGCTTTAAAGAGAGCTACCTTCCAACCAAATATCTCGGGGCACCCTTATCTGAGGGGGTCCTTAAAAGAGCATCATGAGAAGACCTTCTGAGCAAAATGAAGGAAAGACTTTCGAATTGGACTCTTCGATCACTTAATCTCCCAGGTCATGCAGTCCTGGTTAAGTCGGTTTTGCAAGCCATGCCCTTGTACATGTTCTCTGTTTTGTCGGCTCCAAAGGCTGTGTTGAGGGAAATAAGAAACATTCAAAGAACCTTTCTGTTGGGTGGAACGGGGGATCATAGGAAATGGCCCCTGGTGGTGTGGAAAACTTTATGTCAAACTAAGCAGGAGGGGGGCCTGGGGCTTCGAGATCTTGAGGAGCTTAGAAATGTGTGTGGAGAAAAAATTTGGTGGTGTTGGCTCAATCATACGAATGAGCAAAGGGCAAGCTTCTAGGGGAAAAAGTACATGCCGACAACGGAGCAACAAGACTGGATTCGGGAGGAAGGACCAGTTAAAGGATCCCATATTTGGAACATGGCTAGGGCCGGCAATGAGATCATAAGGAAGCATAGTTTCTGGGAAATCCGGGAGGGAACATCAGAGAATCTTTGGTTGGATGCATGGCAACAGGAACCACCCATTTCGTCTCTGGTGACTATTCCAGAGGGAAACAGGGATAGGTATCAGAACTGGTTAACAGTTAACAGGTATTGGCAAGAAGCCTCTGAGGACAGAGGTTTTCACATTTGGAAGCCACTTGAATGGTGGATAACCTCCTATGGGGAAGACACAGGAAAGCAGGTTTATGAAATTGTGATCAACATGCAAGTTAAGAATCAAGGGGGGAGGGATACCCTTCGGTGGGGTTATTGTCCTTTAGCAATGTTCTCCATGAAAGAAGCATATCACCTTCAGACCTGCTTGGCTAACTCTATGGAAGATAATACTTGGAAATATTTGTGGAAGGCCAAACTCTGGCCTAAAATCACTCTCTTTCTCTGTTTGGTTTTACGAGGGTGAATCTTGACATGGGACAACATTGTGAAGCGTGGTTTTGAGGTCCCGTCCATCTATGTTCTCTGTGGTCAAAACAGTAAGACTACTGCTCATCTTCTAGATGAGTGCAGCTTTCCAACAGCTTTATGGGATGAAGGTGCAAGGTTTTTTTGGAAAACTATCCGGGTTAGGACAAGCCTGGAGAAAACTGTGAGATAGTGGAATGAACAACCTTTTCAAGGGAATATCCTGAATCGCATTTGGCAACTATATCCTAGTTTTCTCCTCTGGGAGGTGTGGAAAGAGCGAAATAAACGCTTGTTTCGAGGGAAGAAAAATTCGTGGAAGGATGTATGGGTGCATATCAAGCAAGCGATAAGTGAAATGTTGAAATTAACCACGTGGAATGAACAAGATATGAATGTTTCAGATAATGAACTGAAATTGCTCCATACCTGGGGTATCATGGGCCTTCCTCAATTCATCGACTCCATAAATTTTGGTAGCAAGATGCAGGAAAGTCCGTCGAACTGGGCACCGCCTCAGCAGGGGTGGCTCAAGCTGAATTTTGACGAAGCTTCCAAAGGGAATCCGGGTATGGCTGGGTATGGAGGGGTGGTGAGAAACAACCAGGGCCAAGTCCAGTTCAGCTACTATGGGAACTTAGGATGTGAAACTAATAACATAGCGGAATGTGAAGCTCTACTACAAGGTTTAAGTATCATGGCCCGACGTGGTATTAACAGTTTCATTGTAGAAGGCGACTCAAGAATGCTTATTTAGACTGCTATAAAATTGTCCAATGGAACTCAAGCTACGAAATTGGCTACCTCATGGCGTCTAGCATGGCACGTGACTTGTTTGGGAACCCTCATCAAAACATTTAACTCCATTTTTTTTCAACACATCAGGAGAAGCGCCAATTGTTTGGCTGATGAGTTGGCAAATCAGGGGGCAGGTCAAATTAATGAATGATGGGATGGCATTTCCTTGGAAGTTCCATCAGATACATGTCGAAGGAACTGCATTAGGATCGCCTAGTGTGACTATGGAGAACCGCTGCAAAATGGTGACGACAGATCTTCTCCTATTATTAATACTTGTTTTGAAATTATTAATAATTTTCTTTTTGAAGGTATTAATAATTATTCTTTTGGGTTTTAAAGATATTATTAATTGTTTCTATCAAATTATTAATAATTCATGATTTCCATAGGAGTATAGTGATTATTGCAATTAATTTTGAAATTATTAATATTTGTTTTGGTTTTTAAAGTTATTATCAATTATTTCTTTCAAATTATTAATAATTTATATGATCATCATTATTAATACTTATTTTGAAGTAATTAATCATTATTTCTTTGATGTTTTTAAAGTTATTAATAAATTGATTGAGGATCTCTCATTTCATTTAATAATAGTATTATCTTCAATGATACTATTTTTGAACCTTTAGATAAGTATGTTGTAAGGTGAATTTTTAATGCTTATTTTACTTAGCTTTGAACGTTATTGTTTTATTTTAATAAACATTTGGCCTATTAAGTTGTATAACAATGTTTTTAATAATGATTATCTATTATCTTCATTAGTTAAATAGATGCTCTGAAATTATTAATAATTATTTGGTAATAATCACACTTTAGGGTTTCTTGATTTTGGAGGTTCTTTTGGAATTTCTTTGAGAAGATGAAAAGATAGAATGGGGACCAGGCTTCTCTAACTATTTATTGGCTTGGTGAGCAACTCTTATACATAATTTTTTGTCGTGAAGATGAATCCAGCTGAGGATTCGAAACGTCGACGAAGATAAAATGCCGACCGTGGAATATCCAACAACCCACTCAAACTCTGCACACCACGAAAACCTTAAATCCTTAATTAAGTTTGTGTTAATGAGGGTACATGTATATGATAAACGGGGCAGATGGAGCTTTGATAAGATGTATAAAAGGACTCCTGTAATGGTTCCCAGTGATAACATCTCGGATGATGATTTTAAGTCATGGGATTTGAAGCGTGAGAGAGACATGGAGGATTGTTCCTGCATGATCTCGATGGATTATCATGATCAGCATAGGACGACTGTGACGAAGGATAAGGACTGGTGCAATTATTCCAGCGTCAGATACATGATGAAGGAGTTAGTGCAGGCAGGGGGCGGCTCACATTTAAATTTGGAGTGTAGGGATAGTAATAGTCACAAAGTTTCTTGGCTGGAACTCCCCTGTGCTTGGCTTAGTTATTATTTTCCAGTTGTAATTTTGTAGAGTGTTTGTAAGGGGGGGGAACCATGCCTCAAAAAGGTCGAACCTCGAAGCGAGGTCGTCGTGCTCATGGGGAGACTAGCACTGTTGGTGGAGGTGCAACGCCTTGGACTGGTCCAAGCCAGGACCAATGGAATGTCGTTGCAACTGTTGTTTTCTTTCGCCGCTTCTTCCCACCAAGGGTCGAGAAGGAGGTGGAGGATATTGAAGCGAACCTGTGGAGTCTTGTGGGGGAGGAGGAGATACCCGAGGAAGCGGTGGCTATGGCCAAATGGATACATGACCCGAGGAATACTATGGGTCGTATGGCTCTGTATAACCGAGTGATAGTTACCCTATGGGTGACTAAGTCTCTAATTGCTCAGTGTTTGGATACTCGAGGGGATGCCTTTTCGGGTTCTCCTAGGCTTAAAAATCTGGCGGACCTGTGCAAGGACACGGCTGAGAATTGTAATTGGATCCACATGAAAGTCGATGTGTTGGTGGACAAATTGGGCATCTCCTACCTAGA
This sequence comes from Larix kaempferi, assembly GCA_027924585.1. Taxonomy (NCBI): domain Eukaryota; kingdom Viridiplantae; phylum Streptophyta; class Pinopsida; order Pinales; family Pinaceae; genus Larix; species Larix kaempferi. Next base: position 16,243 of record BSBM01001654.1, on the reverse strand, counting down.
TCACCCGATGAAGGTGGCAACCCCGCGTGGGTCCATCTCCAAGGACAAAAGGGAGGTTGCAGTGACTCTAGTGGTGGTGAATAGTGATGATGAGGTGGTCCCATCTGTGTAATGTTCTGTTTGTTGGTGTTCTCGGCGTGGCGTCTACAGGTGGGACGCTTCTCAAACTGGTGTTGATTTCTTTATCTTCTGGGCTTAGGTTATTTGGGTTCTGTACTGGTTTTATGATTTTGGGTCTGGGATTGGATGTTGTATATGTATGGGCTCCTTTTGTTTTGAACTCCCAGGGATTAGTACTGTTGAATTGATTGCGACAGCTCTCGGTTTCGGTTATAGTCTCTGTAGCAAGTTTCTTGGCCTACTTAACAGTCTTTTTGGCTTTATGTAATTGTGGTGCTGTGTATGTCGGCTAATTTTAGTGTGGGGCTGCTGGGATTCTGGGTATGTCTGTGGTTCAGTGGTGGCTTACATAGCACCAGGTCTGTTACTCTGTGGTAGCTCAAGGATCACCAGAACGAATGTAAAGAAGACAGAAAAGTTTTTTTTTGCTTAAAAAAAAAATCCACTCATCGTGTTTAAAATACCCTCAACATTTATTTAGTTTATTTTAAAAAAATGGTTTTTACATCTAAATAAGATTCCAATATCTCCACATCAAACTTTGCCAAATGAGTACTCGTGTATAAATATTGCTAAATTTTTAAAATTATAAATTTCAAAAAGGAGATCAACTCCTTAAGCTGCTAAATAACTATACGGTGTAATTGTACTAAGACAAAGTCTCGTGAGAGACTAAACCAAAAAACTTGTACGTTCTATTGTCTTCATAGTAGATTTGGACAAGCTAAGCTCTTAAAAAATACACATCTATACTATATTGATTTTTTTTAATTCAATTTCAAATTAAATGATAAACAAATGAAAACTAGTTCTATTTTTAATCTATAGAAAATTAACACTTTTTTCTCTTAATTTTTATTTATTAAAATTTTACACATATATGTTTTTTATATAAATTTATTTAAAATATAAATTTTATGATAATTCAATGATTTTTAACATTTAGTGAAATTAATTTGGTTTATCAAACTTTAAGAAAAGAGAAGGGAATAATGGAATTGCTGCAAAAAAATTAGAAAACTTAGAAAGAAATTTTCTAAGTCGTCATAATTTTGACATGTTAGAAGATTATAAGATTTATATTATGGCAAATTAATGAACAATATAAATACTCTAAAAAAAAACTGATTTTCATTATTAACACTCAATCTCATAAAAATAACAAATCTTTTTAACTCATAATATTTTAAAATTTAATATTAAATATAAATTAACATTAATTAAACATAAATAATATTTTTTAATATTAATATAATAAATATCTTACAATATTAAAAAAACCATAATTTCACTAAATGTTAGAAGATTATAAGATTTATATTATGACAAATTAATAAACAATATAAATACTCTAAAAAAAAGTGATTTTCATTATTAACACTCAATCTCATAAAAATAACAAATCCTTTTAACTCATAATATTTTAAAATTTAATATTAAATATAAATTAACATTTATTAAACATAAATAATATTTTTTAATATTAATATAATAAATATCTTACAATATAAAAAAACCAATTAACATACTTTTCAACAATAAATCAACTAATTAAATTAATCTTTACCACATACTTCAACCAAATTTTGGTCCAAACTTTAAATTAATAGAACGTTTATAATACAACAATCCAAAGCATATAACATTTATGATTTAACTTTTACATAAAATATTTATTATTTTATAGTATGAAATGAAATACAAATATTGGTTGCAAGCTTTGGAGATACAAATGATTTTGAGATACAAATAGTAAGAATTTCTGGTTAAGCTCCTTCCTGTACAAATACTATGAATTTCAGATTAAGTTTAAGAGATTATGATTAATGCTATGAGATTTGTTTAATTAATTTTAATTAAACAATACAATTCGTCACCATCTAAGCATAACCTAACCTGCTTACCTGATACAATGAGCACTAAGTAGACCATTCAAAATCACAAAAATAATGTCATATATTGTAATACAAAATCCTCTCAATATAGAAAATCAAATCATGCTCTTTAAAATTAAAAACCCGCAAATAAACAAACATAGTAAACACCTATAATAAGGTATGCTCATGCCACAGTCAATCTACTCCTTCCATGGAGATTCAAGTTCTAAACAGCCTCGGCTCCGTAGAAAAACAAGATCTTCGTCACTCGTCTTATTTATAGAGGCACCAGAGAAATAACAAGACTCTCTCCACGCGAAAGCTGATGACTACGATGATGATCGGTGGCGCGGGAACCGACGATGATCAGACAACTTTGTTATTCTTATCGGTGTCGGTCGCCTCCACTGGGACGCCGCTGTGACAAATAACAACGACTTTTCCTGAGAGAGTCACAGAAATAACAAGACTCTCTTCGTCAATTCTCCCCACACCAAGCTGATCAAGATGAGAATGATCGGTAGGAGCGCTCACAGTTCGGGGGGAGGGCTGATGATCCGACAACTTTGTTGTTCGTGGTCCTGGTGTTGCTCTCTGTCTCTCACACGCGGCTTCCACGAGCTCTCTGTCATCGTCGTCTCGGTCCCAGAGAAAAGAGATCGGGGTAAAGGACACGGGGTCAACCATGGTCCCAGGCGCCGCAACGATCTCATCGTAGTTGCCCATCCCTGCGCACTCGATGATGCTACGCACATAGCAATCCCGAGCTCTGGCGATAAACGGGATCGGAGAGAGAGCTCTGATGAATTTATAGAAAGCTCTCAGTCGCTGCCGCGCGTTCTTCGGATCCATTTTGCGATATAACTCTGAATCCAACAGCTTCATGATAATATGTGAAATAATGTATACACAAGATTTCACAGGGTTATGAAATTATTGCAGAGAGCGAAATTTATTTGTGATACACATATATAGAGTTGCCTGGTCTCTTGGTCATCGAAATCTGAGAATAATTCCAATAATAATTAATGAGGTAATGAGGATGGGCTGTGTTGATGGGTATTGAATACATAAATATCACTCTCCTTTGCCTACCACGTTACGTTACGTTGAGACTTTTTATTTTATATATACTATAATATATTATATATAACCGCCTATTTAGAAAAGATTCCATGCATGATCTTAATAGTTATACACTAAGGCTCATTTGGCAAATGATTCCACGCATAATCTTAATATTTATACACTATATTTAATGTGGATATATGGGAAACTTATTTAGATATACAAACCTTGTATTTGTATCCATTTCCTAATAACCTTTTTTTTAATAAACTAATACATGTTCTTTTTGGGAGAAGTTAAATAAATGTAGGGTATTTTAAACACAATGAGTGGATGAATCACATACGATTCTGCAATCTTTTCTTGAATGTTTAACTAGTTATAAATTAACTAGTTAAATTGTTCTCGAATGTTTAACTAAGGTATTTTCTCTAGGAGCCCCTAAGCTTTATAGATTATAGATTCCTACATTACAACGAAGTTAAGATTATCTCACGCATATGGAGGAATTATCATTATGATGAGAAAACTTTGTTTTAGACATAGTTGATCATTTTTTTTTTCAATAAAATTTTATTAAGAGGTGTTTTATTTTATTAAACTTAATCATTTTAGAGGTTCTTAACATTGTATTAAAGATGCCATCATTTTTTATTTTATAGATAATTCAATATAGGGGTTTGTATATTGTGGTAATGTTCATTTTAATTTAGATAGTTTACTTTTGATGCGTTGAATTAGTGTTTTTGTGTTAAGTTCAATCATTTCACTAACATAAAAATTTAAAGTTCTTAAATATATAATCGATTCTAATTTAAATTTATTTGATTTTTTATAACTTTTTATAAATATTAAAAGTGTTATAATGTTTATTATAGAATTAATAGATTAAATTAAATATTTTGAAAAGTTACCTTTTTTGAATTTTCGAGAATTATAGGTTTTTTATAATTGATTGATATGTTTTATGATTAATTTTATCTGTGATAGAAACACTATTATTTTTTGATTAATTTTTTTCTATTTTTGAGAAGCACTAATACATTATTAGTAATAAAAAATAAAAAACTTTTATTGTGCAGGTTTGTCATCGGGCATGACGTTGTAGCTGTGTGGCTGTTTATCTGCGTAATACATTATTAGTAATAAATTATCAAAAACTTTTATTGGGGAGGTTTGACATCGGACATGACGTTGTAGCTGTGTGGCTGTTTATCTGCGTAGCACATGTGGCCCATAAATAACAAACATCATGTCACTGCGTCCATATAGGTTTAACCAGCGAGCATTTCGAAGTGCTTTTCTGCATACATTGGCATGTTTACACCCACTGGACAATTACCAAACAGAGCCAAGCTTGGTAAGCTCAATCTTAAAAACATAACCCTGGCTTCATTCATTCAAGTATACTACGAGTTCTTGAATGGTTTACGCTATTCTTAAAAAAAAATTATGACTAGTACAAGATCTTAAATAGTTTACGCTATTTTCAAAAAATTTATGTTTAAAAAAAATTAATTTATATTTATATGATGAGAACTATATATATAATTAATTTGTATTTATATGATGGGAACTATATATATAATTAATTTGTATTTATATGATGGGAACTATATATATAATTAATTTACATTTATATGATGAGAACTATATATATAATTAATTTACATTTATATGATGAGAACTACATAAATATAACAAACTATTTTAAAATTTTATTTATTTATATTTACATTACCAAAACTTTGAATAATTTTAAAAATGATTTACAAAATTGAATGTAAATTCTGGCTAGCTCTAATTTGGTTAAGATGCTACTACTAAGAAACACCAAAAAAACCACTCTTAAATCAAAAAAAAATTAAATAGACCATCAAATTATTACTATGTCATAATATATTAAACATATATAATTCTTATCATTTTCAACCATCCATTAAATAATAATTATTAATTTAAATTGAATTGAATTATCATTAATATAATATTATTTATCAATTAAAAAGAATATAGGTTTCATTCATAAATCTTCCAAGCACCACATGGTTACAAATCTTCCAAACACCACATGGCTACAAATAAGTTTGATTTGTTTTGTTGCTTTGTGGACTTTAAAAAAGCTTTTGATATAACAGTGCATAGAAATACTCTTTGGAATAGGTTAGAAGAGCTTAAGGTTCCTTTTGAGTTGAGAGCTATCGCAATAAGGTTATACGAAAAGGTCATTGGCAAGTTTAAGAACAATGAGGGGTGGTTGACAGATATAAACCGTAATATCAGAGTTAAACAAAGTCATCTCCTTTCCCCTACCCTCTTTGGCATTTACATCTATAAGCGAGAAGGATGTCTGGAAGAAGCAAGTTGCTCTAGCACAATCTTAACTAGGATAGTTATCATCCCCTTTCTCTAGATGCTAATTATATTGTTCTTATGGAAAGGTGTCCCTTTGATCTTGATAATAAATTAAGAATTCTCAAAGACTTCTGCTCTAATATGGGTATGATTGTTAACACCGATAAAACAAAAGTTATTATTATAAAGTCTAAGAGAGACACCTACGCTAATTTTATCTATGACAATAACAAACTGGAGGAAGTGACTTCTTATAAATATCTCGGAATTGATATTCGTCACATGTTCATTGTTCAACTGGAACTATAACATCGACAAAAGGATTAATGGAGGGTGTAAAGCTTATTTTGGTCTTGAAAACAATTGTAAGACAACCAACCTGGTCACGTGCGATAAAAAGAAGTTCCCCTTTGAAACCCTTGTCATTCCTATTATCCTATACGATTTCGAAGTATGGGTCTCCAACATTTCTAGAGAATCTTGGAGAAATATTAAGCAAATCCAGAAGCATTTTATAACTTATAACCTCAAAATCTAAAGCAATACGCCTTATCTTATTCTCCTCATAGAAGTGGGTCTTTCCCCCATCTAGAGCATGGCTATGACTCAGTACTCGATGTACAAGCATAAGTTAAATAACATGGGAGATGAGAGACTTCCTAAAATTGCTTTAAAATCAAGTCAAAACCAACTGCACCTCAAGCAGGGTTGGTACAAAGATGCCATGGCTTGGTTAAACCTTTGGGGCATTGAAGAAAATGACACTTTGCAGAATATTAATAATGTCAAAAATATTATTGCATCCAATTTAAAAGAGAAATTGTGGTCCGAGAAATATTTAGAGGGTAAAAGAAAATTAAGATACTATACGGAGGTCATTAACCCTAATCTGGAAGATCACAAGTATCTCTCGGTATTAACTAGTTCAAAGAAGAAAATTAATATAGCCAAGATAAGAACAAACTCTCATGAACTCCAAAGAAAAATAGGGCATTGGTCAATGCCTAAAACACTGTGGCTAGAAAGGATTTTTCATCTTTGTGTAACATCCCTCTTTTTATGTAAACAAAATGTAACTATGTACTTGTTTCTCGTGAGGAGCTCAAGGCCAAGGCCCCACCAGCAAACCTTGTAAAGTATTCTTATTTATTTTCGAAGTTGTAATTGTTAATGGTAGACTTAGGCGACCAAGGGCATGATGCAACTTAACGATGGGGACATGAATCCACTAGGGGAGACAGATCAAATGGCTAGGAAGCCATGAAAATCTAGGACATTAATGACGAATGTCATCTTGGTGCGAGTAGGCACTTGAAGAAAAGTAACGACTTATTTGACTTTTCCTAAAGAGACTTAAGTGTCGTCTTAAGGTTAAGGGAGGTAACTACTTGTTACAAGTTAGTAATAAACTCCTAGGACCTACCCTCAAGCGTAAAACTATTTATTAATCTTAAGTGAGAGATTATCTAAGTATTATAATTATAAGTACCCAAATCCTTAATGATATTAAGAAGGAAAGAAGTTAAGGCCTTTCCTATTTGAAAGATTTGGGGAAAAAAGTAGTCTTACTTATATATATGTGTGTTAATATAAATGAAGATCATAGATATATACATAGATGATATTCCATATACATAAATAAATATTTAATTCTTTTCAATAATTATTAAAGAGTAGGAAAGAAAGGATTTCATATATGAGTAAATATACATAAATATTCAAAAGCGAAAGTAAGATATTTCCTAATTATTTAGGAACAGTAGGATGATTATACTTTTTGGTCGAGATGAAAAACATGGAGAGAATCTCCATGGATATTTCCTCGAGTCTTTTTCCCCTTGATTGACAAAGAAAGCTCCTCCTAGCTTCCATTTGGCATGCCTTCTCCTATCTGACCTCCATGTGGACCTTCTCTAACTAAGCGAGCTTTCCAAGGCAAGCAAGGAATACTGTTTATATATATATATAGATATTGGTTGGGAGATAGTGGGAGGAAAGGGGCGTGGTTTCCCTCTTGACTGTCTCTGGTTATTTAGATGCTTGGCGCAACTCCATTGTTAGTTGAACATTATGTAATCCTTTTGTTAATTGTTAGGAGGAAGGAGGAATCCCTTGAGGGATTTTGTGTAGAATCTGTATTTGTTGTTTTGTCTTCCTCCGTCAATATGAAGAGGGCGCGGCCTTTGGATTGACATACTGCAATTGCACATGGCGCAAACTCTTTTGGAAATGTATTAGTATTGTTTACAGTTGTTTTCCTTCCATATGAAGAGGGCACAACCCCTGGATTTGATTGATTATGATTGCAGGTGTTTGTAGATACAAATGTGATATATATATAGTATATATATATATATATAGTATGTCATAAGAAATGTGATTGGGAAGGGATGGCCTTGAGAGAGCGCTCGATCCTTATATATATTATATTATGTCATAAGAAATGTGATTGGGAAAGGGACGACCTCGAAAGAGAGCTAGATCCCTATATATATTATATTTTGTCATATGAAATGCAATTGGGGAAAGGACAGCCTCGAGAGAGAGCTCGATCCCTATATATATTATATTTTGTCATAAGAAATGCGATTGGGAAAGGGGTGCCCTCAAGAGAGAGATCGATCCCTATATATCATATTATGTCATAAAAAATGCGATTGGGGGAAGGGACGGCCTCGAGAGAGAGCTCGATCCCAATGGATGCCAACACATATATACCTTATACTCTGCTATAAGATATGCATAAATGGCTCTATAGTAGCCCGACCTCATGCGTTGAGGTTATATATATATATTCAAACTGTAATATAAATATACTACGGTTCGATTTGAGCAGGGACAACTCCATCGCAGCCAATCTCATGCATATGAGTTAGTTATATATATATTCAAACTGTAATATAAATATAGTGTGTTCAATTTGAGCATAGACGGATCCATCGCAGTCAATCTCATGCATCTAAGTTGGTTATATATATGTTCAAACTGTAATATAAATATATTGAGTTCAATTTGAGCATACACGGCTCCATCACAGTCGATCTTATGCATCTGAGTTAGTTATATATATGTTAAAACTGTAATATAAATATATCGTGTTCGATTTGAGTAGAGACAGCTCCATCGCAGTTGATCTCATCCATCTGATTTAGTTATATATATATATATATATATATGTTCAAAACTGTATTATAAATATATTGTGTTCGAATTGAGCAGAGACGGATCCATTGCATTCAATCTCGTGCATCTGAATTATTATATATATGTTCAAACTAGAATTATGATGTGCATATGTCGAAGTTATGTGTGTGTGTTCAAAATGTATTCTATTTCTATTGTGTTCAATTTGAGCAGATACGGATCCATAGAATTTGATCTCATGCATCTGAGTTTATATATATGTGCTCAAACTGTGTTATATATGATTACACATATATTTAATCTCACAAGGAAGCTTTGAAGACTCTGTAAGAGGAGACCCGAGATCATAAGCATATGTTTTGTTATTATATATTACTGTGTGTAGATTAGGAAGGGGTGGCTCCCAAAGGAGTCAGATACCATTCATCGGGTGATTACACACACATATATATAATTAAATGGGTACGTATGTAGAAATGGCATAGCCCTAATATCTTGTGTCTCGTGAAAAACAATTGAACAGGAAGTATAAGTTGGCTATGTGATTAAGGACTAGACTTAGTTCAATGAGAAATGAGTAAGTAGGAGAACTCATAAAGAGATTCTCTACCTAGTGGATTCGTCGTCTAGATTGGGGGTGGTCTCTCGGCAGAAAAAACACACACCGGAAAAAGAACCTATGGTTGGGTGGAAAGTTGCAGTCATGCTTACGGTCGCAAGTGCCTACTTGATCCAGGTAAATACTCTTCATTGTGTTGTTTTTATTAGAAGATATCAAGACTATAAAAGTATATTGTTATGGACTACCTTTGTTAGTTGAGTACACTAGCAAATGTAAATGTTGTGGTACATTGATTGTAATGGTAGTTTGTTTATGATGGCATATTTATATTTAGTTGGATTATGAGATATGCAAATTAATAAATGTATATGTAATACTTTTATATTTAAATGAAATGAAATGTGTATGGATAGAAAGGATTAGTACCTTGGACTGGCCAAGGTTAGGTAGAAGTTAAGGTGGTAACAAATTATATGCTTCCTGGCATAAGAATGATCTAATTTCTATAAGATTACATCATATGATCAAACAAGGGAGATGCATGCACATTCTAGAACAACTATCATATAGACTGATAAATGACTATAAGAATTGGCACATGCTAATAAAGTATTACGTTGTTTCCATGTTTTTCTTAGCTAATCTTCACATGGTAAGTAGGAATGGTAAATTGAGATTAAGTAATTATTGAGAATTCTTTATGGACCCTAAAATACAATTGAAGAATGTGTGTAGATGTTTCCCCTATATTTTCCCTAAGGTTTTGTTGTACTAGTTGAGTTAAATACTCCTTACATAATTTTATAAGTGGACTTTAGTAATATGAATGAGAATATCATGCTATTATAAATATGGTTGGAGACTCTTATAATCTTATGACAATGAGTAGAGAAAGATAAAATAATTTAATTGGGAGAATAATCGTTATATGATGAAATAGCAATGAAATGGGTCCACGTGTATAAGGGATGTGAACATTTAATTATGATGATTTGTTTTATAAAGCTAATGCATGCATTTGATTGGTGGTCAGAGGAAAAAATTTACACCCCATTTTCTCAAAAATATAACGAGGATAACGGTTGTGTTACAAAGTGGTATCAGAGTCGAAGTTGCAGCACTCGGGCCTATTTGGGCTCAATATGAAGTAAGAAAATATAAAGTTATCGAACTAATAAATTGATTTTGTTTTGTATGCATAGAAGGAATGGACGAGGATATGTGTTAATCTTCAAAGTTCTCCCAGAGGTAACCAATGAGATAGAGAAATTGAATTGGTTTATTGTATTGCCGCAACAATTGGTAGGATTGAAATCTGTAAGTTTTCAAGCAATACCTCCATTTGTTTTAAATTTTGAAGTGTTATGTTTACATACTGGAAAATGAAAGTTAGTCTATAATTTTTACTCTTAATACATTCAGGAAGAAATGTAGATGTTTTTCTAAAATTGTTTCTATATATAGATCTATAGATGGAAATATTTAGTAAATAGTCTTGCGATTTTTATGAAGACACGAGTTAAACATTTGAGTTTGTAATAGAATAGCCATTATAAACTGGCATTATTGGAAAGATTGTAAACTTATTAGGGGCATAAGTTACTATACTCCATGAAGAAACCATAGTTAATGAAAAGGGAACAATAAATGTTATGTACTAAACATTGTAGGATTATATCAATGATTTATTGACTGATGAAAATAATAATCAAAATGGAATGTTGATTATAACCCATCTTGTATGGATATTAGACTTGAATCACTCCAGCTTGAGTGATAAGTTTTAACGTCTTATTATATTTAGTTATGGGATTGTATGGGAACTAAAACCAATGTTTCGAAAAAAAATTGGTAAATTTTTTACTGTGTTGTGAAAAGTTGCAATAATGAGTCTCTTTTGGTAGATTGGTAATATCTACATGGTTTATTGACAACAAAAGCAGTATAAATGGTTGTGCATAAAATATGGTGAATAGAAGTCATATTGAAAATATTTGAATAAAGATCAAACTTAAAGATTGATGTACAGTGATAGTTAAATCATCAAAGCATATGAAATGTTAATGGATAATAGTTGCTCAATAAATAGGTGAACCTATTGTTGATGGATTGATAAT